>QRFJ01005173.1:40751-82688 GCA_006176705.1 Cocos nucifera
GCAAATCGAATCAAGATTGGTTAGATGGGATCAAACAATGCTTAAATTGACTAAGCCTAATAGGATTAAGTCTGGGTCAAGATCGAGTCACGATCAAGCAAGACCTAATTAGGCTCAGAGATTAGAGTCTGGATTGTAGGCTAACCCAATTGGTTCTGACCCAACAATTTGGTGTCTAAGGTAAGTTTGGCACAAACGACCGACATGGTTTTTAATTGGAAGCTACTCGACCTGAATGCGTTCTTGTGCGAGTTAACGGCATATTCCTTCCACCGGGTCTCACTTACCTGACCATATCTGTTGAACACAGTTCTGATCTGAGGTGGTCAATAATCCGAGCTGACCCATGCCACTAGTGAGTCATAATTGTTATGACTAAGCCAAGTCTAGTTTAATGAACCTGAATCAATTCTCCCTAAGAAAAGATTAAGTCCGAGGTCTTCCACCATTGTAGACATGCGGGCCTCCCGCGGTTGATTGTTCTCGCTGCTGATACAGTGGCTCAGTTGCACCGGGAAGACGCAACCATGTCTATTAGGCATTGGATGCTATGGGCTGGAGAATGGTTGGGCTCAATATTCCGGATCGGTGAAGAGACCCAATTAGGAACCAGTCTATGCAAATGGTGGGTACTGACTTAACTAAGGAGTGGATCAATATTCTGATACGGTGAGATTCACATGAATTTAGAGACAAGTTGGGTGCACCATGACTAGAGAATCATTGAACAAGAGTTGTTCACTTCATTGGCTAACCATCACCAATAACTGTTAGGTAGAGTGATGAGTCAGTTGGTGAGACCGCACCACCATAGAATCCTCAATCGCGAGATTTTCGCATCTCTGGGCAGAGGGGAGTGTAGGGATCCAGAAATAGTGGGACTAATTGTTTAAAAATAAAATCCCTAAAACAAATTGGTCAAGTCCCCCCCCTCCCGCCCCTCCCCCCGCCCCCCCCCCCCCCCCCCCCCACCCCCCCCCCCCACCCTACCCCCCCCCCCCCACCCCCCCCCCCCCCCCCCCCCAACCCCACCCCCCCCACCCCCCACCACACCCACCCCCCCCCCGCCCCCCCCCCACCCCCCCCCCCCACCCCCCCCCCCCCCCCCACCCCCCCCCCCCCCCCCCCCCCCCCGCCCCCCCCCCCCCCCCCAACCCCCACCCCCCCCCCGCCCCCCCCCCCCCCCCCCCCCCCCCCCCCCCCCCCCCCCCCCCCCCCACACCCCCCCCCGCCCCCCCCCCCCCCCCCCACCCCCCCCCACCCCCCCCCCCCCCCCCCCCCCCCCACCCCCACCCCACCCCCCTCCCCCCCTCCCCACCCACCTCCCCCCCCCAAAAATTACAGTAATCTAACTAGATCTTGACTCCTCGTACAGCGAAATGTCTGCGTCCAAAAACCCCAACTCGGCACGTTATCCTAGGACAACACTTAGATCTGACTGGACCCGAAATTCTAATATTGGCTCGGCTCAAATTATTTTCTGGGTTCAGAGAAGTTAACAGACATGTTTTGGAACCAGGTACCCCTCCCACCTTACCAGCATCGTCCAATTGCATGAACAAGAGGTCTCTGGAAATGGATTGCGAAGACAATAAGGCAGATACTAACAACTGTGGGTGGGCTCGATGTCTGATGAGCTCCAGCAACCAACAGAGTAATGGGATGTGCCAAATGTGCTACTGCAGGAGAATTTGGTGAACAGGCGTCGCGCGCGCAATATCAAGTCAGAAACGACTTTTTAAGGCTAAGTGCGTTGATGGGCAGGTCAGTCCAAATCACTGTCTGAAATATCAAGACTGAAGAGTTGAGAAGCTCGGTGTGAAGGGCTTGGATTTGCGAAACGATTTATTCTGCAATCCTTGAACTAGATGCATATGGGCTTCATCATGAATTCAACATGCATAAACTTCAAAGTTTATTCCCCATTTTGCCGAGTTTGATGATTGTGGTACCGCTGAGCTTTCTATTGAAAGGTTCTACAAGGCTCATTTTGTAATGGAAGCGACTTTTCCCCAAGAAGTCTTATGGAAAAGAAAAGATAGTTCTGTGAAAGCAGGTGGAAGGATCAAAGAAGAGAGGGAACTGAAGCAAGAAGGTCGTGATGGCAAAGGAAAGTGTTTCATTGCACAGCACGACGGCCTGGGAAGTGGGAACTGCACCTAGCTTACCATGGCCACCTGAAGAACAAGAGAGGAAGTCCTTCTAGAGGTCTGCCGTATTGAGTCTCTACCTTACAGTTATTTCTGGATCCGTTGGATGCTGACTCTGGTCTAGGCTCATCTGTGACTGCTATGCGGGTTTGGGATAGCAGAGGCTGAGGATGAGAATAATCCACGCATCGTAATGGGCAGAGAGTTGCTGCTGCCAGTAGGCCGGTGGAGGGACTACCCTCTGCGCATTACCAATTTGGTTCAGACTTAGCTTTTAAAAGACTGTAATTAATGTGGCCTGCAGCTAGGCAGGAATTGATTTTATTCTGCTTAGCACAGAAGGTTATGTGATCACCTTCTTTAAGGACCATTGTAACATTCTTTATGAAAGAAATAAAAATTGCAAATGTTTCCTGTTAATGGTCTTATATCAGTTGCATATTGATGTACCTTTTTAACTATCGAGGAAAAACGTGAATGCCAAAAGACCTAGGGATAGTCCAAACGACAGATATCTATGGCACCTGAGGATTAGGTCATATAGCATGCAAGATAGGATTAACAAATTGGAGAAAAATGGGCTATTGAGTCCATTGCTTTTGAGTCATATGCCACTTGTGAATCTTGTCTTCAAGGCAAAAATGACTAAACTCGCCTTTTGTTGGCATGGGGACGAGGGCCACAGATCTCCCTTGCCACTAGTACACTACTCGATGGTGTGCCGGCCGCATTCGATGTCTCGGCTAGAGCAATTTTAATCTACTTCATTACCTTTACCGATGATCTATCATAGGTATGGTTGTGTAATCTTATGAGACAATGATTAAGTCTGAAGCCTTTGAAAAGTTCAAAAGAATTCAGACATGGAAAGTAAGAAAAACAAACTGGAAAACCATTAAGGAATTCTCGATCAGATCGAGGAGGTGAAAGTCTTTAAGCCGGGAATTCCTAGACTATCTTAAGGAAAATGCAATAGTCTCTATGGACTTCCAACCAGGAACACCTCAAACTCAATGGGTTCATCAGAAACGGAGAAATCGACTCTATTGGACTATGGTTCGATCGCATGATGAGGCTTCACAGACCTCACCAGATTTCCTTTGGGGACATTCATTATTAACTTCAATCTATTACTGATAGGGTTAGGGTTCCTTCTAAAACCGTTCCTACCACAACCGTATGAGATATGGCACGGTAAGAAAACCAGTCTGAGTCATCTCAGAATTTGGGGTTGTCCGGCTTATGTCAAAGACATAACAAGCGGACAAGTTAGAGTTATAGGTCCTTTAGAGCTCGATTCATAGGATATTCCTAAAGAGTCATTAGGAAACTATTTCTACATTCCAGAAGACCACAATGTGATTGTGAGTCGACATGCCATATTTCTTGAAAAATAGTTTTATTCAAGATAGTGGCATTGGAAAGCAGATTAAGCTTGATGAGAAAGTCTCACAGCAGAACGAGCAAAGGACCAAGTGGAAACCAAATCAGGTTGAGCCATAAAGAACACTACTCCTCCACCTCGTAGATCGAAAAGAGTTTCCCATCCCCCTGAAGATACTTAGGTATAATATTTCAGAGATGTAGAGGAAATGTTCCTCATAGGTAATGGTGCTCATGATGATGATCCCAAAACCTATAATGAGGCAATATCAGTTATCGACTCTGAGAAATGGCTTGAGGCAATGAAGTCAGAGATCGAACTCATGCACTCAAACCAAGTCTGGACCTTGGTAGATCCACCAGAAGGTATAGTACCTATTGGATGTAAATGGATCTTCAAGAGAAAGATTGGTGCAGATGGGAATGTGGAGACATTCAAGGCTAGACTGGTGGCAAAAGGTTATAGTCAACGTAAAGGCATTGACTATCAGGATACCTTTTCCCCAGTAGCTATGCTTAAATCCATCCACACATTGCTTGCCGTTGCAGCCTATTTCGATTATGAAATATGGCAAATGGACGTGAAAACGACATTCCTAAATGGGTATCTTGAGGAAGATATCTATATGGAACAGCCGCTAGGTTTCACATCCAGTGATACTGATCACAAGGTTTGCAAGCTGCAAAGGTCCATATATGGACTTAAGCAAGCATCTCGGAGCTGGAACACTCGTTTCAATGATGTGATCAAAGTTGGTTTCATCAAAAACGAAGAGGAACCATGTATTTTCAAAAAGGGTCAGCGGGAGCGCTGTTGTCTTCCTCGTATTGTACGTGGATGACATCCTCCTTATTGGGAATGATATTCCCATGTTGACATCAGTCAAGATGTGGTTGTCCAAGGAATTCTCCATAAAGACCTAGGTGAAGCATCCTTTATTCTAGGAATTAAGGTCTATAGGGATAGACCGAATAGGATGCTAGGAGCTTTTCACAGAAATGACATAGAGGAAGTACTAAAAGGTTTAGTATGGAAAACTCTAAGAGGGGATTAATACCCTTCAGACATGGTATTCATCTTTTCCAAGAAGATGTGCCCCACACACCTAAGGAAATAGAACGCATGAGCAAGATCCCTTATGCTTCTGCAATAGGGAGCCCATGTATGCCATGCTATGTACACACCTATATAGCCCATGTGTGAGTGTCAGCAAGAATTATCAGTCAAATCCAGGTGAAGAACACTGGACTTCTGTGAATATTATCCTTAAGTACTTTGAGAAGAACTAAGGATATGATGTTGGTCTTTGGTAATGGAGAACTCCCAAGTTCAGGGATACACAGACTCGGACTTCATGTCCATATAGATGATCGAAGTTGACATCTGGAAGTCTGTTGTGGTGCAATGGTGGCTGTCAGCTGGAGAGTTCCAAGCAAAATTGTGATAGCAGATTCCACCATGGAAGCAGAATATAATAGCTGCTCAGAGGGCTGCAAAGGAAGCATTTCTGGTATAAGAAGTTTTGCTGCAGAAATTGGAGTATGCCATCAGATCCATTCCTCTTTACTGGACAACAATGGCGCCATAGCCCTTGCTAAGAGAGCCGAGGTCTCACCAAGAAGTCCAAGCACATTGAGCGGCGATATCATCTCATCCGCGATTACCTTGAGAAAGGTTACGTTGAGGTCAAGAGAGTCAACTCTGCAGATAATGTGGCATAGACCCCATACAAGCCGTTGGCCAGCAGAAGATCGAAGCCCACCTGAGAAGATGGGACTTAGACTTGAGCCATTGGCTTAGGACAAGTGGGAGATTGTTAGATATATTGCCCTAGAAGCAGAATTGGCTGACACTTGTAATATACACTTCTAGGGGAAAATTGTAATTTTGACTATAATTAAGAAATGGTTATTTTCTATCAACATATGTATATTTAGTGTCTGTGATACATCTTTGAGTTAATGGTAATGATAATTCAATATTTTCAAAGTTGAAATTTAAGACATGATAATATCATTATTAACTCATAAACAGCTCCCACCATAGGATGCATCACGAGGATGGTGTTATCCGGAAGGTTGGTGTAGCGATCGCTTCTCTTATAGATGAGTCTTAAGTCTATGGTGTGGAGACACCGGAGCGAAAGTACAGGTACTCGTTAGAGAACGAGGGCACTGAGCATGACCACCTCGAGTAGTCATTAGGAAGTCTACTTCTCGTCAATGACTGACTCGATGCTGCAGTAGTGTGGTCTGGTTCTTGACCTGAAGATGCATCGCAGTTCACCGGTATAGAAGTTTGCTGCAGAAATTGGAGTAATGCCATCAGATGCCATTCCTCTTTACTGCGATAACAATGCGCCATAGCCCTTGCTAAGGAGCCGAGGTCTCACCAGAAGTCCAAGCACATTGAGCGGCGATATCATCTCATCCGCGATTACCTTGAGAAAGGTTACGTTGAGGTCAAGAGAGTCAACTCTGCAGATAATGTGGCAGACCCACTTACAAGCCGTTGGGCCAGCAGAAGATCGAAGCCCACCTTGAGAGATGGGACTTAGACTTGTAGCCAATTGGCTTTAGACAAGTGGGAGATTGTTAAGATATATGTGCCCTAGAAGCCAGAATTGGCTGACACTTGTAATACACTTCTAGGGGCAAAATTGTAATTTTGACTATAATTAATGAAATGGGTTATTTTCTATCACACATGTGTATTTAGTGTCTGTGATACATCCTTTGAGTTAATGGTAATGATAATTCATATTTTCAAGAGTTGAAAATTTAAGACATGAATAATCATTATTAACTCATAAACAGCTCCCGACCATAGGATCATCACGAGGATGGTGATTGATCCGGAAGGTTGGTGTACGATCGCTTCTCTTTAGTAGATGAGTCTTGAGTCTACGGTGTGGAGACACCGGAGCGAGAGTACAGGTACTCGTTAGAGAACGAGGGCACTGAGCGTGACCACCTCGAGTAGTCATTAGGAAGTCTACCTTCTCGTCAATGACTGACTCGATGCTGCAGTAGTGTGTCTGGTTCTTTGACCTGAGATGCATCGGCAGTTCACCTTGAGGGTGTTATAGTTTGACTACACCATTACTCGGTCTCCTAGCCATATGGAACCCTGAGGTGTATGTTGGCTATGCATGTTCATTGTAGGAACTGGATTGCATCAAGATGGGAATCTATCTACCTCGGTGGTAGAGGAGTAGCCCTATGATGATCATGAGAATCAAGTCCAGAAGCCCATGGCCATGGTAGAGTGAAATAATAGAAAGAGTTTCTATTTAGATTTTCACATTGGACTCGAATCGAATGATTACATCATATGACAGAGACTAGGGTTTGACGAGTTCACCTTAACCCTAATCTGATCGGGGCTCAAGATAGAAGAACTGAATCACACAGGTAGCTGCACCAAGAGGTTCGCATTCAGCTCTGATGGGTTGCCACCATATACTGCTAGGTGTCACTGGTGGATTTTGGGAGCAATTAGAATGATTTAGATGATCGATCATTCTAGCTGTTCGAATCAGAAGAGTTCTGATCCATCGAAAGGAGTTTCGATGATGTCGATGATAGAGATCATGACATATCCCATTACCATACAGAACTGAACCTAACTGGGTCACACAAACAAGGGTTTGAATCTGGTGATCATCAATTGAACTGATCTAGTTCAATTGATCTGAATGAGATTCAATTAGGTTCAAGGAAATCGTGCTAGCACTCGATTGAACCTAACGTTCTTCTTTTACTATCATAAATAAGTTGTCCTGACTGAGCCAAAGGAGTTTGTGCTCAATCAGAGGCCTTCATATGGTCTGACTGGAGGTTGTCCAAGTCAGAATAGGTTGTCTTATTTGTTAAGACATTACCTGCCATTTTTGGTCACCTGCCATTTCTTGTTCTTTGACTTTGGTCAAAAGTCTACCTTTGACTGGTCAAACGTTGACCATTGACCCTTTGACTTTTGACCACATGTCATGCACCTATTGGAGAGCTGGTGGGGGCCTGTCCCCCTGCCAGAACCTGGCAAGGAGAAGGGCGCACGCCAAGGGTGGCGTGAGCCCAAGTAGGAGGCGCCTAGGAGTCCTTGTTGGACAAGGACTCCACCTCCCTTTTGGATTCCAATCAGAGTTCTACTAAGAATCCAGTTTGACTGGTCTTAGGCGCCCTCTAAGGAGGAATCCAGGGGTCTCTATTCCAACCAATCAGATTTAGATCTGATTTCACAAAGGGTTGTGATTGGTTGAGAGGAAGAGGAGTTGGATCACAAGCTTAGGTCTATAAATAAGACCCTGCGCCCAACCCTAATCCTAAGATTCAATGAGAATGATTAGATCCCACGCCCCAAGGCTGCCTCTCCCCTCCTTCTCCATGCCAATACCTTCTTCTCCCCTTGCTCTCCACGTCCAAAAGGTGTTTTGGACCTTAGTTTGGTGCGATTCAGATCAAAGAAAGGCGATCAAAAGCAAGAAGGCTGCGCTGCTGCAAAAGGACGACTGCAGATCTTCAAAAGAGTTTTGAAGATCCTCCAGATCAGATCCAGATCTGATTTTTGGAGTGCATGATAGAGAAGAAGAGGATCTCCAGATCCAACCCGAGTGGATACCGGTAGAGGCCAGGCGCTTGCGTGGCTAAGATCCAGAACCTTCCGCTGCAAATCAGGATCATCAACAGGGTAATAGGATTACCCAAATCAGGTAAATTAAATTTGATTTAATTTATCTTTTTATTTTATTTTATTAAAATAATAAGAATCAGATCTGAAACATATCAAGATCTGATTAAGGTCAAGAGAAAAATTTTTGAAATATATCTCTTGATCTAATCAGATCTGGACGAACCTGGACCGGGAAATCAGGATTTCCCTTCAGTCAGTCCAAGATCACTGTCTGACAATGATCAAGGACATGGAAGAGCTTGAGAAGCTCGGTGTGAAGTTGGACTTGGACTTGCAGAACGATATTATTCTGCAATCCTTGACTGATGCATATGGGCAATTAATCATGAATTACCACATGCATAAACTTCAAAATTCCTTGGCCGAGTTGATGAATATGCTGGTTACCGCTGAGCTTTCTATGAAAGGTTCTAAAGGCTCAGTTCTTGCTATGGAACGGACTTCTTCCAAAAGAAAGTCTTATGGAAAGAAAAGGAAGTCTGTGAAAAAGCAAAAGGTAGAAGGATCAAAGAAGAAGAAGGCAGAACCGAAGAAGAAGGTCGATGGCAAAGGAAAGTGTTTCCATTGCAACATCAGCCATTGAAGCGAACTGCCCTACTTACCTGGCCACCCTGAAGAAGAAGGAAGGTCCTTCTGGTGGTATGCTCATTATTCGAGCAAAACGTGAATGCCAAACGACCTAGGGATAGTCCAAACGACAGATATCTATGGCACCTGAGATTAGGTCATATAGCAGAAGATAGGATTAACAAATTGGAAAAAAATGGGCTATTGAGTCCATTGACTTTTGAGTCATATCCAACTTGTGAATCTTGTCTTCAAGGCAAAATGACTAAACTCCCTTTTGTTGGACATGGGGAGAGGGCCACAGATCTCCTTGCCCTAGTACATACTGATGTGTGCGGCCCATTCGATGTGCCGGCTAGAGGCAATTTTGTCTACTTCATTACCTTTACCGATGATCTGTCTAGGTATGGGTATGTGTATCTTATGAGACATAAGTCTGAAGCCTTTGAAAAGTTCAAAGAATTCAGACATGAAGTAGAAAAACAAACTGGAAAACCCATTAAGGTTCTTCGATCAGATCGAGGAGGTGAATATCTTAGCCGGGAATTCCTAGACTATCTTAAGGAAAATGGCATAGTCTCTCAATGGACTCCACCAGGAACACCTCAACTCAATGGGGTTTCAGAACGGAGAAATCGGACTCTATTGGATATGGTTCGATCCATGATGAGCTTCACAGACCTCCCAGATTTTCTTTGGGGACATTCATTATTAACTTCAATCTATTTACTGAATAGGGTTCCCTCTAAAACCGTTCCTACCACACCGTATGAGATATGGCACGGTAAGAAACCAAGTCTGAGTCATCTCAGAATTTGGGGTTGTCCGGCTTATGTCAAAAGACAACAAGCGGACAAGTTAGAATTTAGGTCCTTTAGAGCTCGATTCATAGGATATCCTAAAGAGTCATTAGGATACTATTTCTACATTCCAGAAGACCACAATGTGATTGTGAGTCGACATGCCATATTTCTTGAAAAACAGTTTATTCAAGATAGTGGCATTGGAAAGCAGATTAAGCTTGATGAGAAAGTCTCACAAGTGGAAAGAGCTAAGGACCAAGTGGAACCAAATCAGGTTGAGCCAATAAGAACACTACCTCCTCCACCTCGTAGATCGGAAAGAGTTTTCCGTCCCCCTGAAAGATACTTAGGTATTATTTCAGAGGACGTAGAGGAAATGTTCCTCATAGGTAATGGTGCTCATGGTGATGATCCCAAAACCTACAACGAGGCGATATCAGATATCGACTCCGAGAAATGGCTTGAGGCAATGAAGTCAGAGATCGACTCGATGCACTCAAACCAAGTCTGGACCTTGGTAGATCCACCAGAAGGTATAGTACCTATTGGGTGTAAATGGATCTTCAAGAGAAAGATTGGTGCAGATGGGAATGTGGAGACATTCAAGGCTAGACTGGTGGCAAAAGGTTATAGTCAACGCGAAGGCATTGACTATCAGGATACCTTTTCCCCGGTAGCTATGCTAAAATCCATCCGCACATTGCTTGCTGTTGCAGCCTATTTCGATTATGAAATATGGCAAATGGATGTGAAAACGGCATTCCTAAATGGATATCTTGAGGAAGATATCTATATGGAAACAGCCGCTAGGTTTCACATCCAGTGATACTGATCACAAGGTTTGCAAGCTGCAAAGGTCCATATATGGACTTAAGCAAGCATCTCGGAGCTGGAACACTCATTTCAATGATGTGATCAAAAAGTTTGGTTTCATCAAAAATGAAGAGGAACCATGTGTTTTCAAAAGGGTCAGTGGGAGCGCTGTTGTCTTCCTCGTATTGTACGTGGATGACATCCTCCTTATTGGGAATGATATTCCCATGTTGACATCAGTCAAGATGTGGTTGTCTAAGGAATTCTCCATGAAAGACCTAGGTGAAGCATCCTTTATTCTAGGAATTAAGGTCTATAGGGATAGACCGAATAGGATGCTAGGACTTTCACAGAAGATGTACATAGAGGAAGTACTAAAGAGGTTTAGTATGGAAAAACTCTAAGAGGGGATTAATACCCTTCAGACATGGTATTCATCTTTCCAAGAAGATGTGCCCCAGCACACCTGAGGAAATAGAACGCATGAGCAAGATCCCTTATGCTTCTGCAATAGGGAGCCTCATGTATGCCATGCTATGTACACGACCTGATATAGCCCATGCTGTGAGTGTCACAAGCAGATATCAGTCAAATCCAGGTGAAGAACACTGGACTTCTGTGAAATGTATCCTTAAGTACTTGAGAAGAACTAAGGATATGATGTTGGTCTTTGGTAATGGAGAACTCCAAGTTCAGGGATACACAGACTCGGACTTCATGTCCGATATAGATGATCGAAAGTCGACATCTGGAAGTCTGTTTGTGTGCAATGGTGGAGCTGTCAGCTGGAAGAGTTCCAAGCAAACTGTGATAGCAGATTCCACCATGGAAGCAGAATATATAGCTGCATCAGAGGCTGCAAAGAAAGCATTCTGGTACAAGAAGTTTGCTGCAGAAATTGGAGTAATGCCATCAGATGCCATTCCTCTTTACTGCGACAACAATGGCGCCATAGCCCTTGCTAAGGAGCCGAGGTCTCACCAGAAGTCCAAGCACATTGAGCGGCGATATCATCTCATCCGCGATTACCTTGAGAAAGGTTACGTTGAGGTCAAGAGAGTCAACTCCGCAGATAATGTGGCAGACCCACTTACAAAGCCGTTGGGCCAGCAGAAGATCGAAGCCCACCTTGAGAAGATGGGACTTAGACTTGTAGCCAATTGGCTTTAGGACAAGTGGGAGATTGTTAGATATATGTGCCCTAGAAGCCAGAATTGGCTGACACTTGTAATACACTTCTAGGGGCAAAATTGTAATTTTGACTATAATTAATGAAATGGGTTATTTTCTATCACACCTGTGTATTTAGTGTCTGTGATACATCCTTTGAGTTAATGGTAATGATAATTCATATTTTCAAGAGTTGAAAATTTAAGACATGAATAATCATTATTAACTCATAAACAGCTCCCGACCATAGGATCATCACGAGGATGGTGATTGATCCGGAAGGTTGGTGTACGATCGCTTCTCTTTAGTAGATGAGTCTTGAGTCTACGGTGTGGAGACACCGGAGCGAGAGTACAGGTACTCGTTAGAGAACGAGGGCACTGAGCGTGACCACCTCGAGTAGTCATTAGGAAGTCTACCTTCTCGTCAATGACTGACTCGATGCTGCAGTAGTGTGTCTGGTTCTTTGACCTGAGATGCATCGGCAGTTCACCTTGAGGGTGTTATAGTTTGACTACACCATTACTCGGTCTCCTAGCCATATGGAACCCTGAGGTGTATGTTGGCTATAGCATGTTCATTGTAGGAACTGGATTGCATCAAGATGGGATCTATCTACCTCGGTGGTAGAGGAGTAGCCCTATGATGATCATGAGAATCAAGTCCAGAAATCCATGGCCATGGTAGAGTGAAATAATAGAAAGAGTTTCTATTTAGATTTTCACATTGGACTCGAATCGAATGATTACATCATATGACAGAGACTAGGGTTTGACGAGTTCACCTTAACCCTAATCTGATCGGGGCTCAAGATAGAAGAACTTGAATCACACAGGTAGCTGCACCAAGAGGTTCGCATTCAGCTCTGATGGGTTGCCACCATATACTGCTAGGTGTCACTGGTGGATTTTGGGAGCAATTAGAATGATTTAGATGATCGATCATTCTAGCTGTTCGAATCAGAAGAGTTCTGATCCATCGAAAGGAGTTTCGATGATGTCTATGATAGAGATCATGACATATCCCATTACCATACAGAACTGAACCTAACTGGGTCACACAAACAAGGGTTTGAATCTGGTGATCATCAATTGAACTGATCTAGTTCAATTGATCTGAATGAGATTCAATTAGGTTCAAGGAAATCGTGCTAGCACTCGATTGAACCTAACGTTCTTCTTTTACTATCATAAATAAGTTGTCCTGACTGAGCCAAAGGAGTTTGTGCTCAATCAGAGGCCTTCATATGGTCTGACTGGAGGTTGTCCAAGTCAGAATAGGTTGTCTTATTTGTTAAGACATTACCTGCCATTTTTGGTCACCTGCCATTTCTTGTTCTTTGACTTTGGTCAAAAGTCTACCTTTGACTGGTCAAACGTTGACCATTGACCCTTTGACTTTTGACCACATGTCATGCACCTATTGGAGAGCTGGTGGGGGCTTGTCCCCCTGCCAGAACCTGGCAAGGAGAAGGGCGCACGCCAAGGGTGGCGTGAGCCCAAGTAGGAGGCGCCTAGGAGTCCTTGTTGGACAAGGACTCCACCTCCCTTTTAGGATTCCAATCAGAGTTCTACTAAGAATCCAGTTTGACTGGTCTTAGGGTGCCCTCTAAGGAGGAATCCAGGGGTCTCTATTCCAACCAATCAGATTTAGATCTGATTTCACAAAGGGTTGTGATTGGTTGAGAGGAAGAGGAGTTGGATCACAAGCTTAGGTCTATAAATAAGACCCTGCGCCCAACCCTAATTCCAATGCTATTAGATACGCCCCAAGGCTGCCTCTCCCCTCCTTCTCCACGCCATACTCTCTTCTCCCCTTGCTCTCCACGTCCAAAAGTGTTTTGGACTTAGTTTGGTGCGATTCAGATCAAGGAAAGGCGATCAAAAGCAAGAAGGCTGCGCTGCTGCAAAAGGACGACTGCAGATCTTCAAAAGAGTTTTGAAGATCCTCCAGATCAGATCCAGATCTGATTTTTGGAGGTGTGATAGAGAAGAAGAGGTTCTCCAGATCCAACCCGAGTGGATACCGGTAGAGGCCAGGCGCTTGCGTGGCTAAGATCCAGAACCTTCCGCTGCAATCAGGATCATCTACAGGGTAATAGGATTACCCAAATCAGGTAAATTAAATTTGATTTAATTTATCTTATTTTATTTTATTTATTAAAATAATAAGAATCAGATCTAAAACATATCAAGATCTGATTAAGGTCAAGAGAAAATTTTTGAAATATATCTCTTGATCTAATCAGATCTGGACGAACCTGGACCGGGAAATCAGGATTTCCCTTCACTTGGTGAGATTGAGTTTTGATTAGATCACTTGACAATTTAAGTTGACCCATGTCAGCTAGGTAAATCTGTATGATTGATTTAGGCACTCTTAGAACAGCCTGTTAGTGGTCTCCCTTAAGCTGACTTGTTGAAGCTAGTGAGAGGATCAAGACAAGCTGGTTAATCTGACCTACTTACTTCTATAAATAAATCCTTTAAAATTATTAGGGTCCTAAAATGAAATAGTTATACAATAACTGGATCATAGCCTCCCATTAAAGTGGATGATAATGGGTCCATCAGTTGGATAATCATTGGAGGCCCAAAGGCCTAGTGCTTATCGATTGATGGAATTATCATTCATTATATGATCTCTTAGATACATCTTTCTAAATGGTGGTCAGGTGGGCCAACCAAAGTTGGACCTGATCATTCATTAGTTGGATGGGTCAAGTATGGTCATGTTAATGGTTGGACCTAATTGGACCCTTTTTTGAGAAGGCCAAAGTCAACTAATCAGGGCCTGGGGCAAAATTTAATTGCTGAAAATTATTTGAAAAAATAACTGGTTATGAACCTACCCTTAGATGTATATGGGTGGGCCAATCAAAGTTGGGCTTATGTACAGTCTATGTGGATTCTAGTACCCACTAAGGAATTAGGGCAATTCGTTGAATTAGAGGTAGAGGCTACCAATTTGAATAAAATAGTGGGAGACCCTTTTGATTAAAGTCCAAATCTCTAGGTTTAATAAATCAATTACTAATTAGGTTATGTTTTTTCTTTGCGTAGTTATGGCTACTTTTCTATCACTTCGATCATTATTGGACAATGATAAGTTGGTGGAACCAAACTTTGGTAGTTGGTACCAAAAATTGAAGATTGTTCTGAAGCATGAATGGATTCTATATGTGCTGACGGATCCTGCACCCGAGGAGCTAGCTGCTAGTGCACATTGAACAGTCAGAGACACTTATCAAAAGTGGCTCAGTGATCGAACCACAGCATGCTGCATTATGCTGGCTAAGATGAGTGACGAGTTCAGTCACAGGGTTAAGACAACTCAGCCAAATGAAGTGCTCCAAATATTGAAGGATTCTTTTGGCACACCCGATGACGTTGAGAGGCACAAGACTAGTTGCACCATCTTCAATGCCAGAATGCAGGATGGAGCCTCTATCACAGATCATGTACTATACATGAATGAGCTGATAGAGCACTTGAACAAGCTCAGCTTTCCCTTGTACAAACAACTTGGAAAAGATGCAATACTAAACTCGCTCGCTACCCAAGTCTTATCTTTCATTCCTTACACATTATAGAATGTCAAAGCCTGAAGTTGACTACCATGGGTTACTGGGGTTACTTCAGAACTTTGAGAAGGATCACTAGCTCCATAATGAGTCAGTGAACTTAGTGGAAGGTTCATCTTCTCATTCTCGATCCTTTGGAAAAGGAAAGAAGAACAAGAAGAAGAAAGTCAAAAAGGTGCATGTTCAGGCTAGGACATCTGTGCAGACTCAGACCCAAAAAAATAAGCTCGATAATAGTCAAGCTGAATGCTTCTTCTGCAAGAAGTAGGAGTACTGAAAGAAAAACTATCCTCAGTACATTGCCTCTCTGGATCCGAACAGGTAGAGCAAGAAGTAAGCTATTGCTAGGCAAGGTATTTATGTGATAACTCCTTGTAATTTCTCTGTGTGTGATATTACTGACTGGGTATTGGATACTGAAAGCCCTTATCATATTTACAATTTATTGCAGGGGTTGCAGATCAGTAGAAGATTCGAGCAATGCGAGAGATTTTTGAACGTTGGAGATGGAAGATTAATTTTAGTTCTAGCTTTAGAAATTTTGAAACTTGTATTTGAATTTCATACCATTATTCTTAGTGATTGTCATTTCTATCCTAGTTTCTTTTTAAATATCATTTCTGTAGGCCTTTTGGCCATGAACAATTATGAAATTTCAATAAAGAAATGAGTTTGTAATGTCATTGTGAATGGTGTTACTACTTTCTATGGACAATTGAATAATGGTGTATATATATTATAACAACCTGTTAATGTAGTCTATTCAACTGGCAAACATCCTAGATTAGATAATGTGATAGATATCTATTTATGGCACTATAGGCTAGGTCATATAAACAAGAACAAGATAAGCAGGTTAGCTCAAGAGGATATCCTCATACTTAATGATTATGAATTGCTTCCAACCTGTGAATTCTGTCTTTTAGGTAAAATGACTAAGTCATCTTTTACTGAAAAAGGTGAGAGAGCCATTGAACTCTTAGGACTAGTACATACTGATGTATGTGGACTAATGAGTACTAGTGCCAAAGATGGATATGTCTACTTCATAACTTTCATAGATGATCTATCCATATTTGGATATGTCTATCTGATGTAACATAAGTCAGTTTCATTTAAAATATTCAAATAATTTTGAAGTGAAGTAGAAAAATAAACTAGAAAGAGTGATGCATACTAATCTATAGCTATGGCAAGTGCACCAGTCGATCAAGTAATAAAGTAAATGAGTAGAATATCATCCCTAGAGGATTGGAAAACAAGTACTGAAAAGCTCTTTCCTATGCTTTATTTATAAAACTGATTTATGAGAATAAGAAATTAAAGAATAAAATAAAAAAATAATTAAAAATTTTAAGAAAATAGAGAGAGTGTAATTATTAGGATTTTAAACTTAAGGGCGATGTGTTACTAAGGCAATCGGTTCACCAACTTAGTCAATACAATATTCAGGTTATTAGATTAATTTTGTTTCATGTGACGATGGAGTCTCCTAATTTATTCACTACCCTTTGGTCCAAGCGTAGCAAAACTATCAATATTTATTAATTACCCTTTGATCTAGATGTAATTTAAATAAATATTAATGCATTAAGTTTTGTAAAACCCTCTAATTAAAATATGCTGCATCCAAAGTGCACTAAAATTCCCGCATGCATATGAATTCTAATTTAATTCATAATATAAGGTATATAATCAAGAAGCAATAACATAGATGTACTTGGTCCATAACATCTATATTCATCAGATTAATTAGAAGATGGTCAGTAATCTAAAAGCATTAAGATCAGATTTATATACTCCTCATGAATAAAATTTAAAATTAAAAATAAATCATACTGAATATTGCATCAAAAGAGTGGCTACACCTTAGCCTTAGTAAAAGAAAATTTAGTTCATGATAACAAGTTCAAAAGTAGCAAATAAAATAAAAAGCATAAAGAAATTAGATTGTTTGATTGCTGAAATTGATTGTCTATCGCTCTTAGTATGGAGAACTTGGTAAAGAAGAAGAAGCTCCTTGATCATTGTTCTGATTGTCGAAAGAAAAAAATTAAAACCCCTTTCCTTTCTCTCAAAAATCTCTCTTTTCTTTCTACCTCTCTCCTCTCTTTCTCTTCTTTTTTTTTCTTTTTTTTTACTATCTTCCCTCTCTCTCTCTTCTTTTTTTTATTTCTCCAACTCTCCCTTCTTCCGGCAATAGTAGGTAGCCCTCTATTTTTATAGGCTAAGAGGAGGATTTTCCATCGAAATCCTCTTGAAATTAGGTTTAGAACTCTTAATATAAGTCAAATTAGGACCCTAAATGATTCTGACCATTGGATGTTGATCAGACGGTCCAAAAATCACTTAAAAATCTTTTAAAATATCTCAGATCAAATCTAAATTCATGGCAGCTATCGGATTAGTCGTTGGATTGAATCTAGGCCATCAGATCATGCATAGAGAAGCCTTTGATCTTTAGTTTAAAGTCGGGATGAATCTCAGCTGTTGGATCTTGATCGGGAGCTACGGATGCCATTCGTCAGTGCATGCATTTCGGCCATCCGATCAAATCTTAGTAAAAGGCGCCCGTCGGATCATATAAAATTTTTAAATTATCCTCTATAGACCATGCGCGAGCTCGATGTTGCATGGACTACCGCATTCTTCAGCCAATTGGAGCATGCTTCTCCATGTGAAATTTTTGAAATGCCCTCCAAACGGTCCATCGTGCACCGCAAAAAGTGCTGACGTCAACCTGGTGTCAGCGCTGCATCAGCGGTTTGGTCTGTTGGGTGTGGTCGGACCGGGCGGTCTGCTGAGCCAATTTTTTTGAATCAATTTGAACTGGATCGATTTTTTTTTTCAAATTCAATTCTGGACTCGTTTGATGTCCGTCTTGCCTAAAATTTATTTTATCTAAACCAGAAAAATAAGATCATCATATTGGTGGCCTTCTTTCCTGTATAAGATTAATAAAAATATCAATTTCTAAAGAAATAGATTAATTTATTTTATAATTTAATACTTTTATTAGTATATTTTTACCACTTATCACAACTCCCAATTTAGTCATTGCTAGTCCCTTAGCAATATTTTATTTAATACCATATTTCAATAAGATTATCCATCAAAAAAATAAAATCTAGGACTAAAGGTTAAAAAGTTTAGAAAATACTGCTAATTAAGCATTGAGCTTTAGAAGTAAATTTTTCAGTCAATACAATTAAAAACTTACTTAGAGTACATCAAAGATCTATAGCACTTGTATTTGTAATGACTAATTTTAGCATTTTAGTATTAAATTAAAGGACAAAAGTATACTCTCTTATCACCTATTTTGATCAATTTTCTATATATTCTCAATTTTATACTCATGAATTAAGGTAGCTTTCACACTGCCCATTTTTTTTTTCTTTTGCTGTGCTGAGCATCCTGATCTTTCCTTCACCGTTTTACGTAAATTTTCATACTTGACCTAGGTGCAGAGATCCAGTTACTAGGCTTTGGGCAATCTACATATACTCTATCTTTTGCACTTTATTTTTAGGCAGGTAGCTCTTTCCTTAAATTCAAGTTTCTTTGATTAGAATGTATATCAATTATCAATTTTCAGTGATAATTGAATCCTTAGTTGGCCTTATAATCAATACCTACTTTGCCTTGTTAGTGTGCATGTGTAATTAGAAGTGCTAATAGTCTTTTAATGACCTAAGTAGGCTGCTAAAAGTCGACCAACTAATCTACTTCTTTAACTCGTTACATTCATTAGCAAATAATTCTATCTTTTATCACTTGTCCAGTCTATCTTGCTCAAGATTTTCTTCTTGACACATGATTTTTTTTTTTTTTTTACCCCCTAACTTATTCTACATTGTCTTAAAGGAGAAAGAAAAATAAAGGGTGCAATAAAGGATAGGAAGGAATACACCTTTGGTTCAATCTGGTTCTTTAGAGCTTTGAAATTTTGCTTGAGCTCTCATTGATTTTTCTCTGCAAAATTAAAAATACACACTAAAGCAGTAAAAGAGCAACAACAAATTACTGAAAAATAAAAGAAAAAAAAAAATATCAAAACTAAAAAGAAAAGAAACAACCTATCTAGTAGTTCTGATTTATAGTCTTCAGCTTGACTTTCTTTGAGTTCTAAAGTAGATCTTATAATTGAAATGCTTCCTTCTCCTTTTCAAAACTTCCATTAATGTAATTTTTCAGTCTGTGATCGTTTACCTTGATGGTACCTTTTGATTCATTAAAGATCTCTACTACTCCATATGGAAATACCTTAATAATTGTATAGGGACCTATCCATCTTGATTTTAGCTTTCTTGGAAACAAATGTAGCCGTGAACTATACAAGAGAACTTGCTGTCCCTCATGGAATTCTCTTTTTACAATATGGCTATCATGCTATTTCTTAGTATGTTCTTTGTAAATCATGGCATTCTCATAAGCATGGTGGCAAAATTCGTCCATCTCATTTATTTGCATTAACCTATTCTTTTCTGCATCTTGTATATCAAAGTTAAGAATTTTCATGGCCCAATATGCTTTATGTTCTAGCTCAACAGGGAGGTGGCATGCTTTTTCAAAGAGTAGCCTATATGGGGACATACCAATAGGTGTTTTATATGCAGTTCTATATGCCCATAATGCATCATCTAATTTCAATGACCAGTCTTTTCTAGATGCACTTATAGTTTTTTGCTAAAATTCTTTTTAATTCCCTATTAGACACCTCTACTTGACCACTAGTTTGTGGATGATATGGGGTAGTTATTTTATGAGTGACACCATATTTGTTTAATAGATTTTCAAATTGTTTATTACAAAAGTGTTTACCTCCATCACTAATGATTGCTCTAGGAGTGCCAAAACATGTAAAAATATGCTTTTTCAAAAATTTGACAACTACCTTAGCATCATTAGTTGGAAAGGGTGCTGCTTCTATCCATTTTGAAACATAATCTATAGCCACAAGTATATATTGATTTGAAAAAGAACTAGAAAAAGGTCCCATGAAATCAATACCCCAAACATCAAAAATTTCACACACAAGAATATTGTTTAAAGGCATTTCATGTCTTCTAGAGAGATTTCTAGTTCTTTGACAGCGGTCACATGAAGAGACATAAGTATGAGCATCTTTAAATAGAGAGGGCCAATAAAAACCTGATTGAAGAACCTTATAAGCTGTTCTAGTTGGGCCGAAATGTCCTCCTGCCTCCCGATCATGACAATGATGCAGAATTTTCTCCATTTCTTCCTCTAGAATGCATCTTCTAATGACCTGGTCTGAACAACACTTATACAAAAAGGGTTCATCCCAGAAATAATGTTTAACAATAGATAAGAACCTCTTCTTTTGTTGAAAAGAAAGACCAAGTGGAAAAACCTTACCAACCAAGTAGTTAATAATATCAGCATACCATGGAAATGTTCTACCTGATATAGCATAGAGGCGTTCATCTAAAAATTCCTCCTTGATAGGGCAAATATCTAATTCCTTCTCTATGATGTTTTTCAGTCTGGAAAGGTGGTCAGCAACTGAATTCTCTGTGCCCTTCTTGTCCTTGATCTCCAAATCATACTCTTATAGCAAAAGAATCCATCTGATCAATCTGGGTTTTGCATCTTGCTTGATAAGGAGATACTTTAGAGCAGCACGGTCGGTGTATATAATAACTTTAGATAAAATAAGATAAAAATGAAATTTGTCTAATGCAAATACTACTGCCAGAAGCTTCTTTTCAGTGGTTGCATATTTTTGCTGAGCTTCAGTCAAAGTGTGGCTAGCATAGTATATAGTTTGAAAAATCTTATCCTTTCTTTGACCAAGTACTGCTCCTATGGCTATGTCACTAGCATCACACATCAACTCAAAAGGTAGGGACCAATCTGGTGCTACCATAATAGGTGTCGTGACCAGCTTCTCCTTGAGGGTATTGAACGCCTACAAACACTCATCAGAAAAATGAAAAGAGACATTTTTACATAATAATTTAGATAAAAGTTTAGAAATTAGAGAGAAGTCCTTTATAAATCGATGGTAAAATCTAGCATGCCCCAAAAAGCTCCTAATAGCCTTAACTGAGGTCGGTATGGGTAACTTTTCGATCACCTTAAGCTTAGCTCTATCTACCTCAAAACCTTTACATGAAATCTTGTGGCCTAACACTATGCCTTCTTATACCATCAGATGATACTTTTTCTAATTTAAGATAAGATTAGTATACTCACATCTTTGTAAAATAAGACATAAGTTATGCAAGCATTTATCAAACGTAGATCCAAAGATAGAAAAATCTTTCATAAATATTTCAAGAGAATTTTCAAGCATATCATAAAAAATAGCATCATGCATCGTTGAAAAGTAGCTGGTGCATTACATAAACCAAATGGCATTCTTCTAAAAGCAAATGTACTAAAGGACATGTAAAAGTAGTTTTCTCTTGATCCTTAGGTGCTATGGCAATTTGATTATAACCAGAATATCCATCTAGAAAGCAGTAAAAATCATGTCTAGCTAACCTTTCCAACGTCTGATCAATGAATGGAAGAGGATAATGATCTTTTCTAGTTGCATCATTTAATTTTCTATAATCCATACACACTCTCTATCTAGTAACAATTCTAGAAGGGATTAATTCATTATTATTATTTTGAACTACAGTAATCTCACCTTTCTTAGGAACCACTTGAATAGGACTCACCCATGAACTATCGGAGATAGGATAAATAATACCTACATCCAATAGCTTGATTACCTCCTTTTTGGCCACTTCTTGCAACTTGGGGTTGAGTCTTCTTTGGGGTTGGACCGTAGGCTCATAGTTATCCTTCATGAGAATTTTGTGCATACAAATTGAGGGACTGATTCCTTTGATGTCTGCTATTGTCCATCCAGATGCCTTTTTGTATTTTTTTAGTACTCTTAATAATTTTTCTTCCATTAAATCTATCAAAGAAGAAGAAATAATAATAGATAAGTGCGATGAACCTTCCAAGAAAATATATTTTAAATGAGAAGGGAGAGGTTTAAGTTCAAGAGTAGGTGGCTCTTCAATTGATGTCTTTGAAAAAGGAGTGGATGATCTTTCTAATTCTTCAAATCATGGTCTGTATGTGCGTGGAATATATGGTCTGGCCTTAAACAATTTTATGCATTCTGTTTGCCTTTCATCTTCAGCTAAACCCTCTTGTGATTGGACAATGCAAGCTTCAATAGGGTCCTCAAACTTATTTTCTAAAAAATACTCATGCACTAAATTGTCAATATCATCTATACGAAAATAAGTTTGATTATCATTGGAATGTTTAATAACTTTAAAAACATTAAAAGTAACTTATTCATCTTGGACTCTAAGAATTAATATTCCTTGTTGAACATCTATTAAAGCTCCTCCAGTAGCTAAAAAGGGTCTCCCTAAAATAAGGGGTACATCATAATCTTCTTTCATATCAAGAACAATAAAATCAATAGGAAAAATAAACTTGTTTACCTTTACCAAGACATCCTCCACTATACCTCTTGGATATTTGATGGATCTGTCGGCTAATTGAAGAGTAATAGTGGTAGGCTTTGGTTCTCCTAGACCCAGCTTCCTGAAAATAGAAAAAGGCATGAGATTAATGCTTGCTCCTAAATCACATAAAACTTTATCAAAACTACAATCACCAATAATGCAAGGGATAGTAAAACTCCCTGGATCTTTTAGCTTCTGTGGTAATTTATTTTGAAGTATTGCTGAGCATTCTTCATTCAAATTTATTCTCTCATGCTCCTTCAGCTTTTTCTTATTTGTTAGGATTTCTTTGAGAAACTTGGCATACCTGGGCATTTGAGTAATAGCATCTACAAAAGGAAATATTAATATGTAAATTCTTTAATATTTTGAAAAAGTTAGAAAATTCCTTATCTGGATGCTGTATTTGTCTCTCTGGGAATGGTAGTGGCGGCACGTAGGGCTTCACATTTGGATTGACAAACCGTATACCTGGAGACCATCCATCTGCTGGTTGTTTTGGTGACTGACGAATTTTAGTTGATGGTTCCTTATTTGTAGTTGGCTCTTCAGTCTCTTTCTTCTGATGTGGCTCCTCCAGCTTTGTACCACTTCTTAGGGTGATAGCATTGACTTGCTCCCTTGGATTGGTCTCCGTATTGCTGGGCAAGGATCCTTGAGGTCTCTCGGAGATTATCTTAGCCATTTGACCTATTTGCATCTCCAAGTTTCGAATTGCTGCTGTTTGGTCCTGCCTAAGTTTGGCTTCCAAATTTTTTATAGTTGCTTCTTGGTTTTGCATAAATTTGACCATCAGCTCTTCCATGTTGGACTTCTTTTCAGGTACTTGGAATTTGGGGGTGGCTGTTGTGCTGCATTTTGATTGCTCCATGAGAAATTTGGGTGCTGCCTCCACCCTTGATTGTATGTGTTGGAGTAGGGATTGTTTTGTTGTGGCCTGAAAAAATTACCAATATAATTAGCTGTATCAGTTGTTTTAGCAAAAGGATTACCTGTCTGGCAATTGCTCGTATTGTGTCCTCCTCCACACAGGTCATAAGGTGATGCTCTGAACATGCATAGCTGTTTCCTTTAAGTTGTTGACTTTGGCTCTAAGGGCTGCAATTTCAGCTAGTAAGGTTGGCACGCAATCTACTCCCTGCAGAGCTGCTAGTCTTTTTGGCATCATGCGTTCTGTCTGCCATTGATAGCTATTTGATGCCATCTCATCGATCAGATCGAAGGCTTCTTCCTCCATTTTTTGATTAATGGTTCCTCCTGCTGCTGCATCAATCATAGAACGATTAGTAGGAGATAAACCATTATAGAAAGTTTGTACCTGAAGCCATACGGATAGTTGATGATGTGGACATCTCCTCAGCAATTTCCTTGAAATGCTCCCAAGCCTCATATAGTGTCTCCATGTCCATCTGCATAAAAGAAGTGATATCGTTGCGCATCTTAGCAGTCTTGGAAGGTGGAAAGTACTTGGCTAAGAATTTTTGGGCTAGGACATCCCAAGTTGTGATAGAACCTGCAGGAAGAGAATGAAGCCAACTCTTAGCTTTGTCCCATAAAGAGAAAGGAAAATAACCTTAATCTAATAGCATCATCCGACACCCCATTAATTTTAAAAGTATCACAAAGTTCAAGAAAATTAGAAATATGGGCATTCGGATCATCATGCACGTGTCCACTGAATTGGACAGTTGATTGAATCATCTGGATCATCACCGATTTTATTTCGAAGTTGTTTGCTCGTACAGGCGGTCTCCTGATGCTCGAAGCTGCATCGGCTATAGATGGTGTGATGTAATCATTTAATGGATGATGTACTGGTCGAATAGCTTCATGCTGTCCTTCGGTCGCCATATCCAATCCTAGATTGATGTCGTTAGGATCTTCAGCTGCCATGTTTCTTTCTTGTTGTAGTCTTCTAATGGTCCTTTCAATTTCTGGATCTAAAGGTAGTAAGTTACTATGTCCAGTACGTGTCATGCACTAAACAAAATTTTTTTTAAAAATAATAAAAATTAAAAATAAAATTCTAAAGTAAAGCTAGGATCAAAATTTTAATATTATTTTAGACACAATCCCCGGCAACGGTGCCAAAAACTTGATGCGTGCTAATTTATAGCTATGGCAAGTGCACCAGTCGATCAAGTAATAAAGTGAATGAGTAGAGTATCATCCCTAGAGGATTGAAAAATAAGTACTGAAAAGCTCTTTCCTATGCTTTATTTAGAAGATCGATTTATGAGAATAAGAAATTAAAGAAACAAAATAAAAAATAATTAAAAATTTTAAGAAAATAGAGAGAGTGTAAATTATTAGGGATTTTAAACTTCAAGAGCAATGGATTACTAAGGCAATCGGTTCACCAACTCAGTCAATACAATATTCAGATTTTTAGATTAATTTTATTTCATGTGACGGTGGAGTCTCCTAATTTATTCACTATCCTTTGGTCCAGGCATAGCAAAACTATCAATATTTATTAATTATCCTTTGGTCCAGGTATAATTTAAATAAATATTAATGCATTAAGTTTTGTGAAACCCTCTAATTAAAATACGCTGCATCCAAAGCGCACTAAAATTCCTGCATGCATATGAATTCTAATTTGATTCATAATACAAGGTATATAATCAAGAAGCAATAACATAGATGTACTTGGTCCGTAACATCTATGTTCATCAGATCAATTAGAAGATGGCCAGTAATCTAAAAGCATTAAGATCAGATTTATATACTCCTCATGAATAAAATTTAAAATTAAAAATAAATCATACTGAATATTGCATCAAAAGAGTGGCTACACCTTAGCCTTAGTAAAAGAAAATTTAGTTCATGATAACAAGTTCGAAAATAGTAAATAAAATAAAAAGCATAAAGAAATTAGACTGTTTGATTACTGAAATTGATTGTTCGTCGCTCTTGGTATGGAGAACTTAGTGAAGAAGAAGAAGCTCCTTGATCACTGTTCTGATTGTCAAAAGAAAAAAATTAAAACCCCTTTCCTTTCTCTCAAAAATCTCTCTTTTCTTTCTACCTCTCTCCTCTCTTTCTCTTCTTTTTTTTTCTTTTTTTTTACTATCTTCCCTCTCTCTCTCTTCTTTTTTTTTATTTCTCTCACTCTCCCTTCTTCCGGCAATAGCAAGTAGCCCTCTATTTTTATAGGCTAAGAGGAGGATTTCCCACCAAAATCCTCTTGAAATTAGGTTTAGAACTCTTAATATAAGTCAAATTAGGACCCTAAATGATTCTAACCATTGGATGTTGATCAGATGGCTCAAAAATTGCTTAAAAACCCTTTAAAATATTTTAGATTAAGTCAAAATTCATGGCAGCCATCAGATCAGTCATTCGATTGAATCTGGGCCATCAGATCATGCATAAAGAAGCCTCTGATCTTTAGTTTAAAGTCGGAATGAATCTCAGCCATTAGATCTCGATCGGGAGCAATGGATGCAATTCATCAGTGCATGCATTTCGATCGTCCGATCAAATCCCAATGAAAGGCACCCATCGGATCAGACAAAATTTCTAAATTACCCTCTATAGACCATGTGCGAGCTCGATGTTGCGTGGACCACCGCATTCTTCAGCCAATCGAAGCGTGCTTCTCCATGTGAAATTCCCGAAATGCCCTCCAAATGATCCACCGTGTGCCGCAAAAAATGCTGACGTCAGCCTGGCATCAGCTGTTCGGTCTACTGAGTGTAGTCAGACCAGGCGGTCTGCTGAGCCAGTTTTTTTGAATCGATTTGAACCAGACCGACTTTTTTTTTTGAAATTCAATTTCGGGCTCATTTGAAGTCTGTTTTCCTTGAAATTTATTTCATCTGAACCAAAAAAATAAGATCTTCATATTGGTGGCCTTCTTTCCTATATAAGATTAATAAAAATATTAATTTCTAAAAAAATAGATTAATTTATTTTATAATTTAATACTTTTATTAGTATATTTTTATCACTTATCAAAGAGTGTTAAAACTCTTCAGTTTGATAGAGGAGGGGAATACCTTTCTGGTAAGTTTCTCACATATCTAGAAGAGAATGAGATTCTCTCCTAATGAACTCCTCCAAGAACACCACAGCATAATGATGTATCTGAAAGGAGGAATCAGACTCTGTTAGATATGGCTCGATACATTATGGGTTTTGCCAGCTTGCCGATATCCCTCTAGGGATAAGCGCTCGATTGGCTTGCTATCTTTTAAATAGGGTTTCAAGTAAATTTATGATTAAAACTCCATATGAGATATTGATAGGATGTAAGCCAGCACTTTCACACCTCAGGATCTCGAGGTGCCCGGCTTATGTGAAATGGTTAATTACAGATAAGCTTGGGCCTAAGTCTAACAAGTATGCATTTATGGGATACCCAAAATAGATCAAAGGATACTATTTCTATCATGCTGATGAACAAAAGGTGTTTGTCAATCTTAAGGCAACCTTTTTGAAAAAGAAGTTTCTTAGTGAATGAACAGTTATCTCTAAGGTTGAACTTGATGAAGTTCAACAGGTAGAAAGATCGATGCAGAATATTGAACCTAAGTCAGATTTGATCAGATCAAATTCGAAGCCTAGTGAACCCGCACCATTAAGGCGATCCGATAGAGTACCGCACCATCCAGATGGATACTATGAATTCTTGGTCCAAGATGGTGATCCCATCGAACTCGATGAGAACGATGAGGATCCGATCACTTATATGGATGCGATGCAGAGATTCGACTCTGAGAAATGGCTAGAAGCCATGAGATTTGAAATGGATTCCATGAAGGTCAATGACGTATGCACATCAGTTGACCCACTTGAAGGGGTTAAACCCATTGGGTGTAAATGGGTATTTAACAAAAAAAGAGGTGCAGACAGAAAGGTGGAGACCTGTAAAGCCCATTTGGTTGCTAAAGAGTATCATCAACATTATGGCATTGACTAGAATGAGACATTCTCCCTAGTGGCAATGCTCAAATCCATTCGAAGAATGCTTGCAATAGCTACCCACCTGGACTATGAGATTTGGCAGATGGATGTGAAAAAGGCTTTCCTAAATGAAGAGCTAACCGAAGAGGTGTATATGATAGAACCTAAGGGATTCACATCCACAGATGAGTCCAAGGTGTGCATGCTTCAGAGATTCATTTATGGATTAAAGCAAGCATCTCGGAGTTGCAACATGCATTTTGATAAAGTGATCAAAACGTATGGCTTCGTTAAGAATGGAGAAGAACTCTGCATTTATAAATGAGCAAATGATTCAGCAGTGATATTCCTTATTTTGTACGTGGATGACATTCTCTTAATCAAAAATGACATTCTCGCACTACAAGGAATAAAAGTCTGGTTGTCATCATAGTTCTCCATGAAGGACTTGGGTGAAGCATTCTACATCCTAGGGATGAAGATCTATAGGAATAGATCTGAAAGGATACTTGGTATATTCCAGTCCACATACATAGAAACTGTGCTGAAGAGGTTCAGCATGGAGAACTCCAAAAAGGGCTATCTTTCGATTGGCCAAGAAATTTCTCTCTATAAGAAGGACTATCCGATAACTCCTAAAGAGAGAGAACGTATGAGTAGAATTCTATATACTTCGGTAGTGGGGTCTATTATGTATGCTGTTGGGGATAAATCTTGCTCCAGCCGAAGTCTAGCTCGATGCCCAGCCTAATGCAACCAGTAGCCGCAGAAGAGCTTCGGCAGACGGGCTTTAGCCGAACTCCCAGCGCCCGAGCTTCTTCCAGCCGGTCGAACTAGTTAGCTGCCGAGCTTCTTCCAGACTCCCAGCATCAAGATCGAACCCATTCAGCTGGCCGAATTGCTTAGCGACCGAGCTCCGTGGACTCCAAGCAGTCGGGCTTTAACGGAATCCCCCAGCGCCCAAACTCCCCAGCAGTCGCCCGCTCGGCCGAACTCCTCAGCGGTCGCCCCCTCGGCCGAACTCCTCAGCAGTCCCCCACTCGGCCGAACTCCCCAAGCAGTCGTCCCTCGGCCGAACTCCTCAGCGATCGCCCCCTCGGCCGAACTCCTCAAGCAGTCGTCGCTCGGCCGAACTCCTCAGCAGTCGCCCTCGTCGAACTTCGGCCAACCGAGCTCCTACCGAACTCTTCAGCGGACGAGCCTTAGCTGCATACCTCCAGCGAGACGCCTATGGGAGCCGAATTCCCTCCAATCTTCCTCTTTAGGAGTCCGAACTCCTCGGAAATGGGCACAGGCCTTCAACCCTTCATTCGGCTAGCTCTGTAGCCATCACCATCAGTCCGCCGCAAGCTCTGCAGCCATCACCATCAGTCCGCCGCAGGCGATAGCGACCCACTGTATGGCGGTGATAGCTATCACCATCAATCCACCGCACACGGCACCATCCCGTGAGACCGACTCCACCGAACCTCGAGTGGCCTGCCAGCATGTGGCTGCAGTTGTCACCATCAAGCTCCGCTATAAAAAAGGACTCTCCCGATACGCTAAGGCTAAGCTCTCGGACCTCTAATCTCTCTGAGCTCTCCTCTTCTTCTCTAAGCTCCAGAACTCATTTCGAGCACTCCATTCCTGTTGGTCGAAGACTGACTTGACCGTCGGAGGGTCCTACCAGAGCCACCCCCACCGGTTTCAGATGGGACTTTGTTTTGCAGGTCTCCGACGGCGACCTCAGCGGCCTCGACCCTGGCTACCTCCGACGGCGATGAGTTTCTGCACCAACAGAGTGGCGCTAGAGGAAGGACCCGAACCTCCGGGTTCCCTTATTCTTAAAGGAGTACTCGAAGACTTTCCTCCCCTCTCCGGAGATCTCCCTTCTCTCCCAAAGAGAAAATGCCTCCCAGGAGAGCTTCGATGCGGCGCTCGACGGCCTTCATGGCCCGATCCCAACCAGATCCGTCTGTCCCTGCTTCAGCCCCGGTAGCTCAGGTTCCACCTGTACGTGCGGTGGATGTGAAGCAGTTCGACCTACTTGTCCGATAGGTTCGTGGCCTCACGGAGGCATTGCAGGCTATACAGCAGCCCCCGGTGGCGACTCCACTAGGAAATCCACCATTGGAACGCCGGGAATCAGCCCCAAGGAAGAGTACCAGGGCCAACGTACCGGTCGCCCCAGAGAAGGGAAAATAGAGGGCTGGGGGTCCGTGTTCGGATCATGGTTATCTTCTGGGGGAGACCTTCCCCATTCGTAGTCAGAAGCACCCGAAGATCCGCAGCCAAGATGACGCCCTCGATTGCAGGCTACGAGAGATGGACCGGCGTATTGAAGAGCTCGACCGCGTCACCTCGGCTCATCATGCCGACATCCATGCCGAACCTTCCTTCTCTCTCCAAATTATTCAAGAACCTATTCCACCGATCTTCGAGCTCCCTCAACTGAAAAGCTACGATGGAACTTCTGATTCGGTTGATCATCTGGAGGCCTTCCGTGCCATGATGCTGCTCCATGGTGCTTCAGATGCCATACTGTGCCGAGCTTTCCCATCTACCTTAAAGGGAGTAGCTAGAAACTAGTACTCGGCATTAAAGCCGAGTACAATCTTTTCTTTTGACCAAATGAGCAGTCAGTTCGTGGCTCACTTCGTCAGCAACCGACGCCCGTGCCGAGGTTCGGACTTTCTGATGAACGTCAAGCAGAAGCGGGAGGAATCCATCCAGGATTACGTCACCCGATTTAACACCGTGGCATTGGAAGATCGGGACTTGGACCAGTCTGTCGCGATAGCCGCACTCAAGGATGGCCTTCAGAGAAATAACTTACTATTTTTCCTAAAAAAAAAGTATCCCAGAGACTTCGTCGATCTGCTGGCTCGGGCCGAGAGATATGCCCGTGCGGAAGAAGCCTTCAAGTCGAAAGACGAGGAATCCCTGAGAGGGCAGCTGGCAGACGATGGAGAGTTGAGCGAAGTTCGGTGAGGCCGAACTTCCCTTCGAAGCTCATCATCCAAGGGAAGTTCGGTGCAAGTGTGGGCGGAACGAAGTTCTCCCGCGAAATGAAGTTCGGCATAAGTGAGCCCGAAGGCCGAACTCCACCTTAAAGCTCACCATCACAGTGAAGTTCGACGCAAGCAGTGGCGGAACGAAGTTCTCCCACGAATGAAGTTCGGCATAAGGGAGGCCGAACTCTGCAGGAGATCACCCAAATGAAGTTCGGCCGCACTCAAGACCACGCCGGGGCGAGCGAGGCTGAACTCCCCCTCGAGTACGTCGCTACACCAAATTCATGGGAGGTGCAATGAAGTTCGGGCAAGCAAAGCCGACCCCCTCCCTGCGAGCAAGGAAGTTCAGACAAAGAAACATGAAGTTCTCCCGTGAAAAGTTTTACAGGAAAATGGAATGAAGCTCCACGCAAGTGAAGTCCAAACTCCTCGAGCTCACCAGGGAGGAAGCACCGACATAAAGGCGCGAAGAAATCCTCCTCCCGAAGGGTTCCACAACCACGTCCCACTCCTCTAACTCAAATTCTCGGCGAAGTTAAGAGCCAGCCGCCAGGACCTGAAGGACTACGGCCACCCCAAATGCGCGCGATCGAAGCAAGTAAAGCCCCTACCATCACGACCACGGCCACGACACTGAGGAATACGTTCAGCTCCAAGGGACGACGGGATAAATTCCTCCAACGTCAGCCTGAAGCAAGAAAAGATCGGCTAAAGGAACTACCGTAACTAGAAAACATAAGAAGGTCGGTCGCCTCGTGGCGTCATCAACATCACCCCCGAGAGGAGCTTGGTACATCGACGATTCATCACCATCCAGCATCAAAGTCAAGAGAAGCATGCTCCTAAGGGCCAGCATGAGATAGATCGTCTGGAGGACTTACTAGAGGACCGAGAAGACGACTATGGCGATAGGAAAGGAAAAGAAAGGGTGTTAGATATATGTGCCCTAGAAGCCAGAATTGGCTGACACTTGTAATACACTTCTAGGGGCAAAATTGTAATTTTGACTAAAATTAATAAAATGGGTTATTTTCTATCACATATGTGTATTTAGTGTCTGTGATACATCCTTTGAGTTAATGGTAATGATAATTCATATTTTCAAGAGTTGAAAATTTAAGACATGAATAATCATTATTAACTCATAAATTGCTCCCGACCATAGGATCATCACGAGGATGGTGATTGATCCGGAAGGTTGGTGTACGATCGCTTCTCTTTAGTAGATGAGTCTTGAGTCTACGGTGTGGAGACACCGGAGCGAGAGTACAGGTACTCGTTAGAGAACGAGGGCACTGAGCGTGACCACCTCGAGTAGTCATTAGGGAGTCTACCTTCTCGTCAATGACTGACTCGATGCTGCAGTAGTGTGTCTGGTTCTTTGACCTGAGATGCATCGGCAGTTCACCTTGAGGGTGTTATAGTTTGACTACACCATTACTCGGTCTCCTAGCCATATGGAACCCTGAGGTGTATGTTGGCTATAGCATGTTCATTGTAGGAACTGGATTGCATCAAGATGGAATCTATCTACCTCGGTGGTAGAGGAGTAGCCCTATGATGATCATGAGAATCAAGTCCAGAAATCCATGGCCATGGTAGAGTGAAATAATAGAAAGAGTTTCTATTTAGATTTTCACATTGGACTCGAATCGAATGATTACATCATATGACAGAGACTAGGGTTTGACGAGTTCACCTTAACCCTAATCTGATCGGGGCTCAAGATAGAAGAACTGAATCACACAGGTAGCTGCACCAAGAGGTTCGCATTCAGCTCTGATGGGTTGCCACCATATACTGCTAGGTGTCACTGGTGGATTTTGGGAGCAATTAGAATGATTTAGATGATCGATCATTCTAGCTGTTCGAATCAGAAGAGTTCTGATCCATCGAAAGGAGTTTCGATGATGTCGATGATAGAGATCATGACATATCCCATTACCATACAGAACTGAACCTAACTGGGTCACACAAACAAGGGTTTGAATCTGGTGATCATCAATTGAACTGATCTAGTTCAATTGATCTGAATGAGATTCAATTAGGTTCAAGGAAATCGTGCTAGCACTCGATTGAACCTAACGTTCTTCTTTTGCTATCATAAATAAGTTGTCCTGACTGAGCCAAAGGAGTTTGTGCTCAATCAGAGGCCTTCATATGGTCTGACTGGAGGTTGTCCAAGTCAGAAAAGGTTGTCTTATTTGTTAAGACATTACCTGCCATTTTTGGTCACCTGCCATTTCTTGTTCTTTGACTTTGGTCAAAAGTCTACCTTTGACTGGTCAAACGTTGACCATTGACACTTTGACTTTTGACCACATGTCATGCACCTATTGGAGAGCTGGTGGGGGCCTGTCCCCCTGCCAGAACCTGGCAAGGAGAAGGGCGCACGCCAACCCTAGGCGTGAGCCCAAGTTGGAGGCGCCTAGGAGTCCTTGTTGGACAAGGACTCCATCTCCCTTTTTGGATTCCAATTAGAGTTCTTCTAAGAATCCAACTTTGACTGGTCTTAGGCACCCTCTAAGGAGGAATCCAGGGGTCTCTATTCCCACCAATCAGATTTAGATCTGATTTCACAAAGGGTTGTGATTGGTTGGGAGGAAGAGGAGTTGGATCACAGCTTAGTCTATAAATAAGACCCTGCGCCCAACTCAGATTCTATGAGAATGAATATGATGAGATCAAGTTTCCCATGCCCCAAGGCTGCCTCTCCCCTCCTTCTCCATGCCATAGTCTCTTCTCCCCTTGCTCTCCACGTCCAAAAGGAGTTTTGGACCTTGGTTGGTGCGATTCAGATCAAAGAAAGGCGATCAAAAGCAAGAAGGCTGCGCTGCTGCAAAGGACGACTGCTCATCTTCAAAAGAGTTTTGAAGATCCTCCAGATCAGATCCAGATCTGATTTTTGGAGGTGTGATAGAGAAGAAGAGGATCTCCAGATCCAACCCGAGTGGATACCGGTAGAGGCCAGGCGCTTGCGTGGCTAAGATCCAGAACCTTCCGCTGCAAACAGGATCATCAACAGGGTAATAGGATTACCCAGATCAGGTAAATTAAATTTGATTTAATTTATATTTTAATTTTATTTTATTAAAATAATAAGAATCAGATCTAAAATATATCAAGATCTGATTGGGATCAAGAGAAAAATTTTTGAAATATATCTCTTGATCTGATCAGATCTGAACGAACCTGGACCGGGAAATCAGGATTTCCCTTCAACTGGTATCAGAGCCATGGTTCTAAATTGTTTAGATCTGATTTTAAATTTTATTTTAATTAGAAAATAAAGTGATTTCAGATGTCACATGAGATGTGATCAGATCTGAAATCAGAAAAAATTAAAATTAAATGATTTGGATCTAAGATTAGAAGATATGCATGACTAGTTCTAGAATAGAATAGTTCTATAGAATAGTCTTGCATGTTTTTGATTTAATCTGATTAAATCATATTTTAGATCTTTTTATTTACTATTTTTTGATATTATAAGTGTTATAATAACATCTGAAAAATAGCAAATAAAAATTATTTAATTTTTAAATATCATATGAGATATGATTGATGCATGTCTAGACTAGTTGTAGAATAGTTCTACATAATTGTCTAGATTAGAATTTATTTTGATTAGATCAATTTAAATCTAATTTTTTAGATTATTATGAGATAATTTAGATCTGAAAATATGCATGATTTGATACATGAGATGTATGCAAAATATGCCATGATTAGATCTACTTTATATATGAGATATATGATATAGATCTGATATTGTTTTGTAGTATTGAATGTTCCTGATTAAGGCGTTCCTCTTGGCCGTCCGGTCATAAGAACGAAGAAGGGTTTAAAGGCCCTCTCTTTCCATTCGATGGGGTGTTCTTATGATGTGTAGGGGTGCTGCGTGTTCGTCCTTAATCAGAAACCCAAAACTTACTTTCTGCAAAACCCTAGATCCTGAAACCCTAGGATTTATTGTGCATATTTTGTTTATGAACCCTACTTAATTAAGAATTAAGTTTATGGAATATTAATTAGGTCTAAAATTGAGAATTTCAGATCTAAGACATATTCATAATACTGGGTTCGGGCTTGGGTAGCTCAATTAGGTCTAAGCGGTTGATCAAACCGAATCAAGAGTTGGTTAGATGGGATCAACAATGCTTAAATTGACCAGCCTAATAGGATTAAGTCTGGGTCAAGATCGAGTCACGATCAAGCAAGACCTAATTAGGCTCAGAGGTTAGAGTCTGGATTGTAGGCTAACCCAATTGGTTCTGACTCAACAATTTGGTGTCTAAGGTAAGTTTGGCACAGACGACCGACTGGTTTTTAATTGGAAGCTACTCGACCTGAATGCGTTCTTGTACGAGTTAATGGCATATTCCTTCCACCGGTCTCACTTACCTGGCCATATCTGTTGACACAGTTCTGATCTGAGGTGGTCAATAATCCGAGCTAACCCATGCCACTAGGTTAGTCATAATTGTTATGACTAAGCCAAGTCTAGTTTAATGAGACCTGAATCAATTCTCCCTAAGAAAAGATTAAGTCTGAGGTCTTCCACCATTGTAGATGTGCGGGCCCTTCCCGGGGTTGATTGTTCTCGGCTGGATACAGTGGCTCAGTTGCACCGGGAAGACGCAACCATGTCTATTAGGCATTGGATGCTATGGGCTGGAGGATGAGTTGGGCTCAATATTTCCGGATACGGTGAGAGACTCAATTAGGAACCCAGTCTATGCAAATGGTGGGTCTGACTTAACTAAGGAGTGGATCAATATTCCGGATACGGTGAGATTCATGAATTAGAGACCAAGTTTGGGTGCACCATGATTAGAGAATCATTGAACAAGAGTTGTTCACTCATTGGCTAACCCATCACCAATAACTGTTAGGTGAGGTGATGAGTCAGTTGGTGAGACCGCACCACCCACTAGAAATCATTAATCGTGGAGATTTTCGCATCTCTACAGAGGGAGTGTAGGGATCCGAGAAAATAGTGGGAGCTAATTTGTTTAAAAATAAAATCCCTAAACAAATTGGTCAAGTCAAAATTACAGTATCTAACTAGAATCTTTGACTCTCTACAGGAAAATGTCTGCGTCCAACCCATTGGCACGTATCCTGGACACACATAGACTGACTGGACCCAATTATAAAGATTGGCTCAGGAACTACAAAATTATTTTGGGTTTCGAGAAGTTAACCCATGTTTTGGACCAGGACCCTCCCACCATTACCAGCCCGTCCATCTGTTGAACAGAGAGCGTCTCTGGAAAAATGGATTGACGAAGATAATAAGGCCAGATATTACATGTTGGGCTCGATGTCTGATGAGCTCCAGCGCCAACATGAAGGATATCGGGACTGCTCGCCAAATGTTGGCTCACCTGCAGGAGATGTTTGGTGAACAGAGTCGCGCAGCCAAATATCAAGTCACGAAATGACTTTTTAAGGCTAAGATGCGTGATGGGCAGTCAGTCCAAGATCACTGTCTGACAATGATCAAGGACATGGAAGAGCTTGAGAAGCTCGGTGTGAAGTTGGACTTGGACCTGCAGAACGATATTATTCTGCAATCCTTGACTGATGCATATGGGCAATTCATCATGAATTACCACATGCATAAACTTCAGAATTCCTTGGCCGAGTTAATGAATATGCTGGTTACCGCTGAGCTTTCTATGAAAGGTTCTAAAGGCTCAGTTCTTGCTATGGAACGGACTTCTTCCAAAAGAAAGTCTTATGGAAAGAAAAAGAAGTCTGTGAAAAAGCAAAAGGTGGAAGGATCAAAGAAGAAGAAGGCAGAATCGAAGAAAAAGGCCGATGGCAAAGGAAAGTGTTTCCATTGCAACAGCGACGGCCATTGGAAGCGGAACTGCCCTACTTACCTGGCCACCCTGAAGAACAAGAAGGAAGGTCCTTCTGGAGGTATGCTCGTTATTGAGTCTAACCTTACGGTTTCTTCTGCATCCAGTTGGGTGCTTGACTCTGGTTCTAGTGCTCATCTGTGCACTTCTATGCAGGGTCTTGAGGATAGCAGGAGGCTGAGGGATGGAGACATGATCCTACGCGTCGGTAATGGAGCAAGAGTTGCTGCAGTAGCCGTGGGAACATACCCTCTTGCGATTACCATCTGGTTTAGACTTAGTTTTGAAAGACTGTTATTTTGTGCCTGCAGCTAGCAGGAATTTGATTTCTGTTTCATGCTTAGCACAAGAAGGTTATGTGATCACCTTCTTTAAGGACCATTGTAACATTCTTTATGAAAGAAATAAAATTGCAAATGGTTTCCTTATTAATGGTCTTTATCAGCTACATATTGATGTACCTGTTCTAACTATCGAGCAAAACGTGAATGCCAAACGACCTAGGGATAGTCCAAACGACAGATATCTATGGCACCTGAGATTAGGTCATATAGCAGAAGATAGGATCAACAAATTGGAGAAAAATGGGCTATTGAGTCCATTGACTTTCCGAGTCATATCCAACTTGTGAATCCTTGTCTTCAAGGCAAAATGACTAAACTCCCTTTTGTTGGACATGGGGAGAGGGCCACAGATCTCCTTGCCCTAGTACATACTGATGTGTGCGGCCCATTTGATGTGCCGGCTAGAGGCAATTTTGTCTACTTCATTACCTTTACCGATGATCTGTCTAGGTATGGGTATGTGTATCTTATGAGACACAAGTCTGAAGCCTTTGAAAAGTTCAAAGAATTCAGACATGAAGTAGAAAAACAAACAGGAAAAACCCATTAAGGTTCTTCGATCAGATCGAGGAGGTGAATACCTTAGCAGGGAATTCCTAGACTATCTCAAGGAATAATGGCATAGTCTCTCAATGGACTCCACCAGGAACACCTCAACTCAACGGGGTTTCAGAATGGAGAAATCGGACTCTATTGGATATGGTTCGATCCATGATGAGCTTCACAGACCTCCCTGATTTTCTTTGGGGACACTCATTGTTAACTTCAATCTATCTACTGAATAGGGTTCCCTCTAAAACCGTTCCTACCACACCGTATGAGATATGGCACGGTAAGAAACCAAGTCTGAGTCATCTCAGAATTTGGGGTTGTCCGGCTCATGTCAAAAGACAACAAGCGGACAAGTTAGAGTTTAGGTCCTTTAGAGCTCGATTCATAGGATATCCTAAAGAGTCATTAGGATACTATTTCTACATTCCAGAAGACCACAATGTGATTGTGAGTCGACATGCCATATTTCTTGAAAAATAGTTTATTCAAGATAGCGGCATTGGAAAGCAGATTCAAGCTTGATGAGAAAGTCTCACAAGCAGAACGAGCTAAGGACCAAGTGGAACCAAATCAGGTTGAGCCAATAAGAACACTACCTCCTCCACCTCGTAGATCGGAAAGAGTTTCCCGTCCCCCTGAAAGATACTTAGGTATTATTTCAGAGGATGTAGAGGAAATGTTCCTCGTAGGTAATGGTGCTCATGGTGATGATCCCAAAACCTACAACGAGGCGATATCAGATATCGACTCCGAGAAATGGCTTAGAGGCAATGCAGTCAGAAATTGACTCGATGCACTCAAACCAAGTCTGGACCTTGGTAGATCCACCAGAAGGTATAGTACCTATTGGGATGTAAATGGATCTTCAAGAGAAAGATTGGTGCAGATGGGAATGTGGAGACATTCAAGGCTAGACTGGTGGCAAAAGGTTATAGTCAACGCGAAGGCATTGACTATCAGGATACCTTTTCCCCAGTAGCTATGCTAAAATCCATCCGCACATTGCTTGCTGTTGCAGCCTATTTCGATTATGAAATATGGCAAATGGACGTGAAAACGGCATTCCTAAATGGATATCTTGAGGAAGATATCTATATGGAACAGCCGCTAGGTTTCACATCCAGTGATACTGATCACAAGGTTTGCAAGCTGCAAAGGTCCATATATGGACTTAAGCAAGCATCTCGGAGCTGGAACACTCGTTTCAATGATGTGATCAAAAAGTTTGGTTTCATCAAAAATGAAGAGGAACCATGTGTTTTCAAAAGGGTCAGTGGGAGCGCTGTTGTCTTCCTCGTATTGTACGTGGATGACATCCTCCTTATTGGGAATGATATTCCCATGTTGACATCAGTCAAGATGTGGTTGTCCAAGGAATTCTCCATGAAAGACCTAGGTGAAGCATCCTTTATTCTAGGAATTAAGGTCTATAGGGATAGACCGAATAGGATGCTAGGACTTTCACAGAAGATGTACATAGAGGAAAGTACTAAAGAGGTTTAGTATGGAAAACTCTAAGAGGGGATTAATACCCTTCAGACATGGTATTCATCTTTCCAAGAAGATGTGCCCCAGCACACCTGAGGAAATAGAACGCATGAGCAAGATCCCTTATGCTTCTGCAATAGGGAGCCTCATGTATGCCATGCTATGTACACGACCTGATATAGCCCATGCTGTGAGTGTCACAAGCAGATATCAGTCAAATCCAGGTGAAGAACACTGGACTTCTGTGAAATGTATCCTTAAGTACTTGAGAAGAACTAAGGATATGATGTTGGTCTTTGGTAACGGAGAACTCCAAGTCCAGGGATACACAGACTCGGACTTCATGTCCGATATAGATGATCGAAAGTCGACATCTGGAAGTCTGTTTGTGTGCAATGGTGGAGCTGTCAGCTGGAAGAGTTCCAAGCAAACTGTGATAGCAGATTCCACCATGGAAGCAGAATATATCGCTGCATCAGAGGCTGCAAAGGAAGCATTCTGGTACAAGAAGTTTGCTGCAGAAATTGGAGTAATGCCATCAGATGCCATTCCTCTATACTGCGACAACAATGGCGCCATAGCCCTTGCTAAGGAGCCGAGGTCTCACCAGAAATCCAAGCACATTGAGCGGCGATACCACCTCATCCGCGATTACCTTCGAGAAAGGGTTACGTTCGAGGTCAAGAGAGTCAACTCCGCAGATAATGTGGCAGACCCACTTACAAAGCCGTTGGGCCAGCAGAAGATCGAAGCCCACCTTGAGAAGATGGGACTTAGACTTGTAGCCAATTGGCTTTAGGACAAGTGGGAGATTGTTAGATATATGTGCCCTAGAAGCCAGAATTGGCTGACACTTGTAATACACTTCTAGGGGCAAAATTATAATTTTGACTATAATTAATAAAATGGGTTATTTTCTATCACATATGTGTATTTAGTGTCTGTGATACATCCTTTGAGTTAATGGTAATGATAATTCATATTTTCAAGAGTTGAAAATTTAAGACATGAATAATCATTATTAACTCATAAACAGCTCCCGACCATAGGATCATCACGAGGATGGTGATTGATCCGGAAGGTTGGTGTACGATCGCTTCTCTTTAGTAGATGAGTCTTGAGTCTACGGTGTGGAGACACCGGAGCGAGAGTACAGGTACTCGTTAGAGAACGAGGGCACTGAGCGTGACCACCTCGAGTAGTCATTAGGGAGTCTACCTTCTCGTCAATGACTGACTCGATGCTGCAGTAGTGTGTCTGGTTCTTTGACCTGAGATGCATCGGCAGTTCACCTTGAGGGTGTTATAGTTTGACTACACCATTACTCGGTCTCCTAGCCATATGGAACCCTGAGGTGTATGTTGGCTATGACATGTTCATTGTAGGAACTGGATTGCATCAAGATGGAATCTATCTACCTCGGTGGTAGAGGAGTAGCCCTATGATGATCATGAGAATCAAGTCCAGAAATCCATGGCCATGGTAGAGTGAAATAATAGAAAGAGTTTCTATTTAGATTTTCACATTGGACTCGAATCGAATGATTACATCATATGACAGAGACTAGGGTTTGACGAGTTCACCTTAACCCTAATCTGATCGGGGCTCAAGATAGAAGAACTTAATCACACAGGTAGCTGCACCAAGAGGTTCGCATTCAGCTCTGATGGGTTGCCACCATATACTGCTAGGTGTCACTGGTGGATTTTGGGAGCAATTAGAATGATTTAGATGATCGATCATTCTAGCTGTTCGAATCAGAAGAGTTCTGATCCATCGAAAGGAGTTTCGATGATGTCTATGATAGAGATCATGACATATCCCATTACCATACAGAACTGAACCTAACTGGGTCACACAAACAAGGGTTTGAATCTGGTGATCATCAATTGAACTGATCTAGTTCAATTGATCTGAATGAGATTCAATTAGGTTCAAGGAAATCGTGCTAGCACTCGATTGAACCTAACGTTCTTCTTTTACTATCATAAATAAGTTGTCCTGACTGAGCCAAAGGAGTTTGTGCTCAATCAGAGGCCTTCATATGGTCTGACTGGAGGTTGTCCAAGTCAGAATAGGTTGTCTTATTTGTTAAGACATTACCTGCCATTTTTGGTCACCTGCCATTTCTTGTTCTTTGACTTTGGTCAAAAGTCTACCTTTGACTGGTCAAACGTTGACCATTGACCCTTTGACTTTTGACCACATGTCATGCACCTATTGGAGAGCTGGTGGGGGCCTGTCCCCCTGCCAGAACCTGGCAAGGAGAAGGGCGCACGCCAAGGGTGGCGTGAGCCCAAGTAGGAGGCGCCTAGGAGTCCTTGTTGGACAAGGACTCCATCTCCCTTTTTGGATTCCAATTAGAGTTCTACTAAGAATCCAAGTTTGACTGGTCTTAGGCACCCTCTAAGGAGGAATCCAGGGGTCTCTATTCCCACCAATCAGATTTAGATCTGATTTCACAAAGGGTTGTGATTGGTTGGGAGGAAGAGGAGTTGGATCACAAGCTTAGGTCTATAAATAAGACCCTGCGCCCAACCTCAATTATAATCAAGAATGATGAGATCAATTTCCCACGCCCCAAGGCTGCCTCTCCCCTCCTTCTCCATGCCATAGTCTCTTCTCCCCTTGCTCTCCACGTCCAAAAGGAGTTTTGGACCTTGGTTGGTGCGATTCAGATCAAAGAAAGGCGATCAAAAGCAAGAAGGCTGCGCTGCTGCAAAAGGACGACTGCAGATCTTCAAAAGAGTTTTGAAGATCCTCCAGATCAGATCCAGATCTGATTTTTGGAGGTGTGATAGAGAAGAAGAGGATCTCCAGATCCAACCCGAGTGGATACCGGTAGAGGCCAGGCGCTTGCGTGGCTAAGATCCAGAACCTTCCGCTGCAATCAGGATCATCTACAGGGTAATAGGATTACCCAAATCAGGTAAATTAAATTTGATTTAATTTATCTTATTTTATTTTATTTTATTAAAATAATAAGAATCAGATCTGAAACATATCAAGATCTGATTGAGATCAAGAGAAAAAATTTTTGAAATATATCTCTTGATCTGATCAGATCTGAACGAACCTGGACCGGGAAATCAGGATTTCCCTTCAA
>QRFJ01005174.1:0-17346 GCA_006176705.1 Cocos nucifera
TAGAGGCAATTTTGTCTACTTCATTACCTTTACCGATGATCTGTCTAGGTATGGGTATGTGTATCTTATGAGACACAAGTCTGAAGCTTTTGAAAAGTTCAAAGAATTCAGACATGAAGTAGAAAAACAAACTGGAAAACCCATTAAGGTTCTTCGATCAGATCGAGGAGGTGAATACCTTAGCCGAGAATTCCTAGACTATCTTAAGGAAAATGGCATAGTCTCTCAATGGACTCCACCAGGAACACCTCAACTCAACGGGGTTTCAGAACGGAGAAATCGGACTCTATTGGATATGGTTCGATCCATGATGAGCTTCACAGACCTCCCTGATTTTCTTTGGGGACACTCATTGTTAACTTCAATCTATTTACTGAATAGGGTTCCCTCTAAAACCGTTCCTACCACACCGTATGAGATATGGCACGGTAAGAAACCAAGTCTGAGTCATCTCAGAATTTGGGGTTGTCCGGCTCATGTCAAAAGACAACAAGCGGACAAGTTAGAGTTTAGGTCCTTTAGAGCTCGATTCATAGGATATCCTAAAGAGTCATTAGGATACTATTTCTACATTCCAGAAGACCACAATGTGATTGTGAGTCGACATGCCATATTTCTTGAAAAATAGTTTATTCAAGATAGCGGCATTGGAAAACAGATCAAGCTTGATGAGAAAGTCTCACAAGTGGAACGAGCTAAGGACCAAGTGGAACCAAATCAGGTTGAGCCAATAAGAACACTACCTCCTCCACCTCGTAGATCGGAAAGAGTTTCCCGTCCCCCTGAAAGATACTTAGGTATTATTTCAGAGGAAGTAGAGGAAATGTTCCTCATAGGTAATGGTGCTCATGGTGATGATCCCAAAACCTACAACGAGGCGATATCAGATATCGACTCCGAGAAATGGCTAGAGGCAATGCAGTCAGAAATTGACTCGATGCACTCAAACCAAGTCTGGACCTTGGTAGATCCACCAGAAGGTATAGTACCTATTGGGTGTAAATGGATCTTCAAGAGAAAGATTGGTGCAGATGGGAATGTGGAGACATTCAAGGCTAGACTGGTGGCAAAAGGTTATAGTCAACGCGAAGGCATTGACTATCAGGATACCTTTTCCCCAGTAGCTATGCTAAAATCCATCCGCACATTGCTTGCTGTTGCAGCCTATTTCGATTATGAAATATGGCAAATGGACGTGAAAACGGCATTCCTAAATGGATATCTTGAGGAAGATATCTATATGGAACAGCCGCTAGGTTTCACATCCAGTGATACTGATCACAAGGTTTGCAAGCTGCAAAGGTCCATATATGGACTTAAGCAAGCATCTCGGAGCTGGAACACTCGTTTCAATGATGTGATCAAAAAGTTTGGTTTCATCAAAAATGAAGAGGAACCATGTGTTTTCAAAAGGGTCAGTGGGAGCGCTGTTGTCTTCCTCGTATTGTACGTGGATGACATCCTCCTTATTGGGAATGATATTCCCATGTTGACATCAGTCAAGATGTGGTTGTCCAAGGAATTCTCCATGAAAGACCTAGGTGAAGCATCCTTTATTCTAGGAATTAAGGTCTATAGGGATAGACCGAATAGGATGCTAGGACTTTCACAGAAGATGTACATAGAGGAAGTACTAAAGAGGTTTAGTATGGAAAACTCTAAGAGGGGATTAATACCCTTCAGACATGGTATTCATCTTTCCAAGAAGATGTGCCCCAGCACACCTGAGGAAATAGAACGCATGAGCAAGATCCCTTATGCTTCTGCAATAGGGAGCCTCATGTATGCCATGCTATGTACACGACCTGATATAGCCCATGCTGTGAGTGTCACAAGCAGATATCAGTCAAATCCAGGTGAAGAACACTGGACTTCTGTGAAATGTATCCTTAAGTACTTGAGAAGAACTAAGGATATGATGTTGGTCTTTGGTAACGGAGAACTCCAAGTCCAGGGATACACAGACTCGGATTTCATGTCCGATATAGATGATCGAAAGTCGACATCTGCAGCTGTTTGTGTGTAAGCAGACTGGTAATTTGAAGAAGTTTGTGCTGAAAGCAGAATGCAGTAAGCTGCGAAGAGCATTCCTAAGCAAACTGCAGGTGATACTATCACCTCATCCGCGATTACCTTGAGAAAGGTTACGTTGAGGTCAAGAGAGTCAACTCCGCAGATAATGTGGCAGACCCACTTACAAAGCCGTTGGGCCAGCAGAAGATCGAAGCCCACCTTGAGAAGATGGGACTTAGACTTGTAGCCAATTGGCTTTAGGACAAGTGGGAGATTGTTAGATATATGTGCCCTAGAAGCCAGAATTGGCTGACACTTGTAATACACTTCTAGGGGCAAAATTATAATTTTGACTATAATCAATAAAATGGGTTATTTTCTATCACATATGTGTATTTAGTGTCTGTGATACATCCTTTGAGTTAATGGTAATGATAATTCATATTTTCAAGAGTTGAAAATTTAAGACATGAATAATCATTATTAACTCATAAATTGCTCCCGACCATAGGATCATCACGAGGATGGTGATTGATCCGGAAGGTTGGTGTACAATCGCTTCTCTTTAGTAGATGAGTCTTGAGTCTACGGTGTGGAGACACCGGAGCGAGAGTACAGGTACTCGTTAGAGAACGAGGGCACTGAGCGTGACCACCTCGAGTAGTCATTAGGGAAGTCTACCTTCTCGTCAATGACTGACTCGATGCTGCAGTAGTGTGTCTGGTTCTTTGACCTGAGGATGCATCGGCAGTTCACCTTGAGGGTGTTATAGTTTGACTACACCATTACTCGGTCTCCTAGCCATATGGAACCCTGAGGTGTATGTTGGCTATGACATGTTCATTGTAGGAACTGGATTGCATCAAGATGGAATCTATCTACCTCGGTGGTAGAGGAGCAGCCCTATGATAATCATGAGAATCAAGTCCAGAAATCCATGGCCATGGCAGAGTGAAATAATAGAAAGAGTTTCTATTTAGATTTTCACATTGGACTCGAATCGAATGATTACATCATATGACAGAAGACTAGGGTTTGACGAGTTCACCTTAACCCTAATCTGATCGGGGCTCAAGATAGAAGAACTGAATCACACAGGTAGCTGCACCAAGAGGTTCGCATTCAGCTCTGATGGGTTGCCACCATATACTGCTAGGTGTCACTGGTGGATTTTGGGAGCAATTAGAATGATTTAGATGATCGATCATTCTAGCTGTTCGAATCAGAAGAGTTCTGATCCATCGAAAGGAGTTTCGATGATGTCTATGATAGAGATCATGACATATCCCATTACCATACAGAACTGAACCTAACTGGGTCACACAAACAAGGGTTTGAATCTGGTGATCATCAATTGAACTGATCTAGTTCAATTGATCTGAATGAGATTCAATTAGGTTCAAGGAAATCGTGCTAGCACTCGATTGAACCTAACGTTCTTCTTTTGCTATCATAAATAAGTTGTCCTGTCTGAGCCAAAGGAGTTTGTGCTCAATCAGAGGCCTTCATATGGTCTGACTGGAGGTTGTCCAAGTCAGAATAGGTTGTCTTATTTGTAAGACATTACCTGCCATTTTTGGTCACCTGCCATTTCTTGTTCTTTGACTTTGGTCAAAAGTCTACCTTTGACTGGTCAAACGTTGACCATTGACCTTTGACTTTTGACCACATGTCATGCACCTATTGGAGAGCTGGTGGGGGCCTGTCCCCCTGCCAGAACCTGGCAAGGAGAAGGGCGCACGCCAAGGGTGGCGTGAGCCCAAGTAGGAGGCGCCTAGGAGTCCTTGTTGGACAAGGACTCCACCTCCCTTTTGGATTCCAATCAGAGTTCTACTAAGAATCCAGTTTGACTGGTCTTAGGCACCCTCTAAGGAGGAATCCAGGGGTCTCTATTCCAACCAATCAGATTTAGATCTGATTTCACAAAGGGTTGTGATTGGTTGAGAGGAAGAGGAGTTGGATCACAAGAGGTCTATAAATAAGACCCTGTGCCCAACCCTAATTCTATGTGAATGCAATTAGACACACCCCAAGGCTGCCTCTCCCCTCCTTCTCCACACCATAGTCTCTTCTCCCCTTGCTCTCCACGTCCAAAAGAGTTTTGGACTTAGCTTGGTGCGATTCAGATCAAGGAAAGGCGATCAAAAGCAAGAAGGCTGCGCTGCTGCAAAAGGACGACTGCAGATCTTCAAAAGAGTTTTGAAGATCCTCCAGATCAGATCCAGATCTGATTTTTGGAGGTGTGATAGAGAAGAAGAGGATCTCCAGATCCAACCCGAGTGGATACCGGTAGAGGCCAGGCGCTTGCGTGGCTAGATCCAGAACCTTCCGCTGCAATCAGGATCATCTACAGGATAATAGGATTACCCAAATCAGGTAAATTAAATTTGATTTAATTTATCTTATTTTATTTTATTTATTAAAATAATAAGAATCAGATCTGAAACATATCAAGATCTGATTGAGATCAAGAGAAAACTTTTGAAATATATCTCTTGATCTAATCAGATCTGGACGAACCTGGATCGGGAAATTAGGATTTTCCTTCAGGAAGGTCCTTCTGGAGGTATGCTCATTATTGAGTCTAACCTTATGGTTTCTTCTGCATCCAGTTGGGTGCTTGACTCTGGTTCTAGTGCTCATCTGTGCACTTCTATGCAGGGTCTTGAGGATAGCAGGAGGCTGAGGGATGGAGACATGATCCTACGCGTCGGTAATGGAGCAAGAGTTGCTGCAGTAGCCGTGGGAACATACCCTCTTCGATTACCATCTGGTTTAGACTTAGTTTTGAAAGACTGTTATTTTGTGCCTGCAGCTAGCAGGAATTTGATTTCTGTTTCATGCTTAGCACAAGAAGGTTATGTGATCACCTTCTTTAAGGACCATTGTAACATTCTTTATGAAAGAAATAAAATTGCAAATGGTTTCCTTATTAATGGTCTTTATCAGCTACATATTGATGTACCTGTTCTAACTATCGAGCAAAACGTGAATGCCAAACGACCTAGGGATAGTCCAAACGACAGATATCTATGGCACCTTGAGATTAGGTCATATAGCAGAAGATAGGATCAACAAATTGGAGAAAAATGGGCTATTGAGTCCATTGACTTTCGAGTCATATCCAACTTGTGAATCTTGTCTTCAAGGCAAAATGACTAAACTCCCTTTTGTAGGACATGGGGAAAGGGCCACAGATCTCCTTGCCCTAGTACATACTGATGTGTGCGGCCCATTTGATGTGCCGGCTAGAGGCAATTTTGTCTACTTCATTACCTTTACCGATGATCTGTCTAGGTATGGGTATGTGTATCTTATGAGACACAAGTCTGAAGCTTTTGAAAAGTTCAAAGAATTCAGACATGAAGTAGAAAAACAAACAGAAAAACCCATTAAGGTTCTTCGATCAGATCGAGGAGGTGAATACCTTAGCCGAGAATTCCTAGACTATCTAAAGGAAAAATGGCATAGTCTCTCAATGGACTCCACCAGGAACACCTCAACTCAACGGGGTTTCAGAATGGAGAAATCGGACTCTATTGGATATGGTTCGATCCATGATGAGCTTCACAGACCTCCCTGATTTTCTTTGGGGACACTCATTGTTAACTTCAATCTATCTACTGAATAGGGTTCCCTCTAAAACCGTTCCTACCACACCGTATGAGATATGGCACGGTAAGAAACCAAGTCTGAGTCATCTCAGAATTTGGGGTTGTCCAGCTCATGTCAAAAGACAACAAGCGGACAAGTTAGAGTTTAGGTCCTTTCAGAGCTCGATTCATAGGATATCCTAAAGAGTCATTAGGATACTATTTCTACATTCCAGAAGACCACAATGTGATTGTGAGTCGACATGCCATCTTTCTTGAAAAATAGTTTATTCAAGATAGCGGCATTGGAAAATAGATCAAGCTTGATGAGAAAGTCTCACAAGTGGAACGAGCTAAGGACCAATTGGAACCAAATCAGTTTGAGCCAATAAGAACACTACCTCCTCCACCTCGTAGATCGGAAAGAGTTTTCCATCCCCCTGAGAGATACTTAGGTATTATTTCAGAGGAAGTAGAGAAAATGTTCCTCGTAGGTAATGGTGCTCATGGTGATGATCCCAAAACCTACAACGAGGCGATATCAGATATCGACTCCGAGAAATGGCTAGAGGCAATGCAGTCAGAAATTGACTCGATGCACTCAAACCAAGTCTGGACCTTGGTAGATCCACCAGAAGGTATAGTACCTATTGGGTGTAAATGGATCTTCAAGAGAAAGATTGGTGCAGATGGGAATGTGGAGACATTCAAGGCTAGACTAGTGGCAAAAGGTTATAGTCAACGCGAAGGCATTGACTATCAGGATACCTTTTCCCCAGTGGCTATGCTAAAATCCATCCGCACATTGCTTGCCGTTGCAGCCTATTTCGATTATGAAATATGGCAAATGGACGTGAAAACGGCATTCCTAAATGGATATCTTGAGGAAGATATCTATATGGAACAGCCGCTAGGTTTCACATCCAGTGATACTGATCACAAGGTTTGCAAGCTGCAAAGGTCCATATATGGACTTAAGCAAGCATCTCGGAGCTGGAACACTCGTTTCAATGATGTGATCAAAAAGTTTGGTTTCATCAAAAATGAAGAGGAACCATGTGTTTTCAAAAAGGTCAGTGGGAGCGCTGTTGTCTTCCTCGTATTGTACGTGGATGACATCCTCCTTATTGGGAATGATATTCCCATGTTGACGATCAGTCAAAATGTGGTTGTCAAGGAATTCTCCATGAAAGACCTAGGTGAAGCATCCTTTATTCTAGGAATTAAGGTCTATAGGGATAGACCGAATAGGATGCTAGGACTTTCACAGAAGATGTACATAGAGGAAGTACTAAAGAGGTTTAGTATGGAAAACTCTAAGAGGGGATTAATACCCTTCAGACATGGTATTCATCTTTCCAAGAAGATGTGCCCTAGCACACCTGAGGAAATAGAATGCATGAGCAAGATCCCTTATGCTTCTGCAATAGGGAGCCTCATGTATGCCATGCTATGTACACGACCTGATATAGCCCATGCTGTGAGTGTCACAAGCAGATATCAGTCAAATCCAGGTGAAGAACACTGGACTTCTGTGAAATGTATCCTTAAGTACTTGAGAAGAACTAAGGATATAATGTTGGTCTTTGGTAATGGAGAACTCCAAGTCCAGGGATACACAGACTCAGATTTCATGTCTGATATAGACGATCAAAAGTCGGCATCTGGCAGTCTGTTTGTGTGCAATGGTGGTGCTGTCAGCTGGAAGAGTTCCAAGCAAATCATGATAGCAGATTCCACCATGGAAGCAGAATATATCGCTGCATCAGAGGTTGCGAAGGAAACATTCTGGTACAAGAAGTTTGCTGCAGAAATTGAAGTAATGCAATCAGATACCATTTCTCTATACTGCGACAATAATGGTGCCATAGACCTTGCTAAGGAGTCGAGGTCTCATCAGAAATTTAAGCATATTGAGCGGCGATACCACCTCATCCGCGATTACCTCGAGAAGGGTTACGTCGAGGTCAAGAGAGTCGACTGCACAAATAATCATGAGAATCAAGTCCAAAAGCCCATGGCCATGGCAGAGTGAAATAATAGAAAGAGTTTCTATTTAGATTTTCACATTGAACTCGAATCGAATGATTACATCATATGACAGAAACTAGGGTTTGATGAGTTTACCTTAACCCTAATCTGATCGAGGCTCAAGATAGAAGGACTGAATCACACAGGTAGCTACACCAAGAGGTTCGCATTTAGCTCTGATGGGTTGCCACCATATACTGCTAGGTGTCACTGGTGGATTTTGGGAGCAATTAGAATGATTTAGATGATCGATCATTCTAGCTGTTCGAATCAGAAGAGTTCTGATCCATCGAAAGGAGTTTCGATGATGTCGATGATAGAGATCATGACATATCCCATTACCATACAGAACTGAACCTAACTGGGTCACACAAATAAGGGTTTGAATCTGGTGATCATCAATTGAACTAATCCAGTTCAATTGATCTGAATGAGATTCAATTAGGTTCAAGGAAATCGTGCTAGCACTCGATTGAACCTAACGTTCTTCTTTTGCTATCATAAATAAGTTGTCCTATCTGAGCCAAAGGAGTTTGTGCTCAATCAGAGGCCTTCATATGGTCTGACTGGAGGTTGTCCAAGTCAGAAAAGGTTGTCTTATTTTGTAAGACATTACCTACCATTTTTGGTCACCTGCCATTTCTTGTTCTTTGACTTTGGTCAAAAGTCTACCTTTGACTGGTCAAACGTTGACCATAGACACTTTGACTTTTGACCACATGTCATGCACCTATTGGAGAGCTGGTGGGGGCCTGTCCCCCTACCAGAACCTGGCAAGGAGGAGGGTGCACGCCACCCTAGGCGTGTGCCCAAGTTGGAGGCGCCTAGGAGTCCTTGTTGGACAAGGACTCCACCTCCCTTTTGGATTCCAATTAGAGTTCTTCTAAGAATCCAGTTTGACTGGTCTTAGGCGCCCTCTAAGGAGGAATCCAGGGGACTCTATTCCCACCAATCAGATTTAGATCTGATTTCACAAAGGATTGTGATTGGTTGGGAAGAAGAGGAGTTGGATCACAGCTAGTCTATAAATAAGACCCTATACCCAACTCAGATTATGAGATGAGATAAGAGTTTCCATATGCCCCAAGGCTGCCTCTCCCCTCCTTCTCCATGCCAAACCACCTTCTCCCCTTGCTCTCCACGTCCAAAAGGAGTTTTGGATTTTTGTTGGTGCGATTCAAGCAAGAGAAAGGCGATCAAAAGCAAGAAGGCTGCGCTGCTGCAAAGGACGACTGCTGATCTTCAAAAGGAGTTTTGAAGATCCTCCAGATTAGATCCAGATCTAATTTTTGGAGATGTGATAGAGAAGAAGAGGATCTCCAGATCCAGCCTGAGTGGATACTGGTAGAGGCCAGCGCTTGCATGGCTAGATCCAGAACCTTCCGCTGCATACAGGATCATCAACAGGGTAATAGGATTACCCAAATCAGGTAAATTAAATTTGATTTAATTTATCCTTATTTATTTTATTTATTAAAATAATAAGAATTAGATCTGAAACATCTCAGATTCGATACAGATCAAAGAGAAAAATTTTGAAATATATCTCTTGATCTGATCAGATCTGAACGAACCTGGACCGAGAAATCAGGATTTTCCTTCATAATGTACCTACACCATTAAAAAGATTTGGTAGAGTATCACATCAACTAGATAGATACTATGGATTCTTGGTTCGAAATGGTGATCCCATTAAACTCGAGGAGAATGATGAGGATCTGATCACCTATATGGATGTAATGCAGAGATCTGATTCCGAGAAATGACTTAAGGTCATGAAGTCCAAAATGGAATCCATGAAGGTCAACGATGTGTGGACATTGGTTGACCCACCCGAATAGGTTAAACCCATTGGATATAAGTGTGTCTTTAAAAGGAAGAGGAGCGTAGATAGAAAGGTGGAGACCTATAAAGCCCATCTAGTTGCCAAGGGGTATTGTGAACGTTATGTTATTGACTATGATGAGATGTTCTTTTCTATGGCAATGCTCAAATTCATTCGCATAATGCTTGCGATAGCTACCTATCTAGATTATGAGATTTGATAGATGAATGTGAAGATAGCTTTCCTGAATGGAGAGCTGATCGAAGAGATGTATATGATACAACTTGAGGGGTTCATATCCATAAATGAGTCCAAGGTGTGCAAGCTTCAGAGATCCATTTATAGATTGAAGCAAGCATCTTAAAGTTAGAACATGTATTTTGATAAGATGACAATGTTGTGATATCAACTCGCTCTGATATCAAACTATTAGGATATCAAATACTCTGATACTGCTTGTTTAGGATCTAGTATGAAATTATTATGGTGGAAAGAAGAAAAAAATAAAATAAAAAAATAATCAAGTATGTGGATCAGTCTAAAGGCTCGTCTCCATGGTGCATTAAAAGCTTTACTATGAAAGAAAAAAATAGGTACAAGATAAGAACACCCACTCTTAACTCACCATACATAAATCTTTCTCAACTAGAAGCTACCCTCTCAAAAACTCTCTCATAATCCCAAGAAGACCACAGAAGCTATAAGATGTTGTACCCTCACAGCCTCCTTGTCTGATGCTATGCATCTATTGCTTCTCTCTCGTGGGCTACACGTACTCGACGCTCTGTCAAGCTCTGCTTGATCCTCTCTACGTGCCTCTCATGCCATACATGCCATCTCTATCTGCTCCACAGTACCTCAACCCTTTAAATGGGTTAAGAATCCTCTTCTTAATAGTTCACAAGAGTCCTAATAGGGCTCATTCTCATAATATGAGTCGAACATGTCCTTGATTGAGTCTTAGAATATTTTTCGACCTTCAAATCATGACCACAATCCTTCATGGCTGCTAGATCCTATGGTCCACATGCAACTCCCATAGATCGCTTGGATTAATCATAATCTAAGTCCAAACAAAAAAAACCCCATCATGTTCTATTCACCTCCATCGAGCCGGCTTGGTCAGGAGTCGAGCTGGCTCGATTGCATCTCATCTGAACTCCTATTGTCTGTCTATCTGAGAGAGCTAGCTTGGTTGTAGTTCGAGCTAGCTCGATCTCAATCTGAGCTAGCTTGACCACGTATTAGAGTCGGCCTGACTACTGTACTGAAAACTTATTCTCTTCTTATTATGGTTAAATTTGAGGCATCAAATTTTAACAATCTCCACCTCAACTCGATATTCGACCTTCACCTGACTTTGAGAGCTTGTGATCCATCTCATCCCCATGCCCTGTGGCATGCCTGCTGATCATGGATGGGCAAACTTAGGAGTCGAGCTAGGCCGCTCAATCTCACCTCTATCATAGGCTGTGTCCACTTTGACCAAAGATCTGCTCGAAAAATTTTCCTATAGTAATAGGAACTTCACTCTATGACCTCACCTCTCATCCCTCTAAGTGTCCCATCTTGTGCCCGATCCATCTCCACCTAGAGCTCCATCTTGCATTGGACTCCCTCTGGCTCCTAAACCTCCACCTTGCACTAGGCTTCCTGCTAGATAGTAATATCCTCTAATCTTCTTCTTTTCCTCCAATATCATGCTATCACCGTGCATGACCTTTGGTATTCTATCACCAGCTACCAACCTGTACTTGTTTAAATTCAGTCTGCTTGGTGAGATAAGATTCCATCTAAAATCGGATATGTATCAGACCTTTCCTAATCTTCTCACTGCACCATCATGTATCTTCTAACTGACCATCCCGATGCCTCTAATCGCACAGCTCGATCCATTTGGCAGAGAAACAGTGCCATCACTACTCTCCAGGGAGTCAAACTGTTCCTTTCTGTAACAAACATGATATGTGCATGCAGGATTTAAAATCTACTATTGGGAAAAACTAGATACCTCATCAGATATCTTAAGAACATCATCCTCTGACTCGCTACTGGCCGTCACTGTAGTAGCGCTCGTCCGATCCTTGAGTTATGGGCAATCCTTAACTCGATGCCCCAACTTATCACACCTGTAACATCTAATTATGCCAGTAATAGGAAGGCGATGTTGTCATTAAGACACTATGTTTATCTGTTTAATCCAACTTCTTAAAATAATTAAAAATACGTAGATAGCAGTGAGTCGGATCGAATCCACAGGGAAGGTAGTGTTTTAAATTTGAAATCTTTGATTTTCAAAAAAAAAAGATTTGAATTTTGGAATCGAAAGTGAAGTCGAAAAAAAAAGAATGAAAATTAAAAGGTGCAGAAATTTAAACTTGGTACTAAGATCTACTAGTTAGATCTTAGCATCTACTTGCAATAAAATAAAAAGCAATAATTAAAGTGCAAAAATAAATTGCAATAAAAATAAAGAGTATAAAAATAAATATTACATTAATTAAAATTTTAGAATTTAAATACATAAAATCTAAAAAATAAATAAAATAGCCTGATCTCTGATCTTGGATCGACATGGGTGGAAATATGGTGTAGAAGCTCAGCTTTTTCTCTAAGCATCAGTTGCCTCAAAGTAGCCATTAACCTAATGTCTAGCTTCATCTTATACCAAAGCTTCATCTTGATTGAAGATGTTGATTTATAGAGGCCTGGGGTCCTTTTTATAGAGCTAGGAGGGCTGGAGAGTTTTCTTCTAGGCAATGTGGGACTAAGGAGCTCTTTGATAATCAAAATATGAAGAAATCTGAATAAAAATTTGATTAAAAGGAGTGCTGGATGAATTCTATTGCTCTGGATGAAATTTGACCATTGATATAAATCCAATAGTTCAAAAATCATCAAAATCGAATGTGTATCAGCCTAGATCAAGTTAGATTAAATTATGGTCATCCGATCGTGCATTGATGGAGAAAATCTGATCGTTGATCGTGCGTCGGGAGTCCTGATCACCATCAAGAGCACTCTGGACCATTGGATCATCTCCTGGATCGAGCGCTACCGTTGGATGGCAATCTGCGTGATGTCTGAAGCTAAATCAAATCCAAAAATAACCACAATCCTTCGATCTTAACCGCAAGCTACCGCAGCTATCCGATTGTACAATTACTGTTCTCATGGACTGCATGGATCGGCAGCACCACACACTACAGCCAATCAGCGCTCCTGTCATTGAGTGAAAAGATTAGATTGCCCTATGAGTCATGATAAATTTCTACGGATCCTTTAAGGGTCTAGATCTGCCACGTGTCTTTCTGTGATTCACCAATTTCTGCTGAGTTGATGGTCTATGCCTGGATCGTGGACCGACTAGTGGCTTTTGCGGCTAAGTCGGCTTTAATGGCTTAGCTTGGCTTGGGAAGCCAGCTGAGCCATTTTTTTAATTTAATTTTTATTTATTTTATTTCTTTAGAAAGTCATATCTTCTTCGTTTTAGCTCTATTTTGTGTGAAACTTATTTTATTATAACCAAAAAAATAAGCTCTTTCCATTGATAATAAAATTTAATTTTTTAATTTTATTATTTTTTAATTAATTTTTTAATTAATAAAAATATAAATTTCTTAAAAATATGTATCAATTAATTAATAATTCTTAAAAATTAATATGAATTAATTGATAAATTAATATTTTTATTGGTGAATTTATGATACTTATCAGCTAGAATCCCTCATCTTGGACCTAGATCGTCCTCCTCTCGATCCTCTATTGATCCGTCTACTGCCTCCTGCTCCTTCAAAAACTATCAAAGCTGAGTTGCTACCATCTAAGCTCAAAGCTGAGTTCTCCCTCCTGAGAACCTTGTTCTAGAGTATCACTGCAGTGACCTCGTCCATTTTGATGGTGCTTTTTCGCACTAGAAGAGAAGTGACCAAGGACTCATCGAAGGGAGAAGCGATGCTAGCAAGACCAACATCCTAGTCTTCTCCTCAACTTTTTCACCAATGCTGAGAAGGTCGGTAAGGATCTTTTGGAAGTTGGATAGATGCTTCTGCATGCTCTGGCCTACGTACATCCATAGCTGATAGAACTATCTTCAAAGGAATAGCATATTGGTGAGCAACTTCATCATGTATAAATCCTCAATCTTCAATCATAGTGCCATCGAAGAAGTCTCATCAAGTACATGGATCACCACATCATCTAATAGGTACAAGTGGATCATGGTCACCATCCATATCTAGATCCGCTTCCAATCCTTCACCTTTATGGTGGCTGGTATCTCATCATACAAGAGAGCGTCGATCAACCCATTTTGGATGAGGACATCCTTTATCCTTGCTTACCATAAGAAAAAATTTCTCTTCTCATCAAACCTATTGATCTCCACCTTGATTGTGCTTATATTCTTCAAATTCTTCAATCTCTATCTACTGCTACAATCTGCACTCTGATACTATCTAGCTTTGATATCAATTATTATGGTATCAACTCGCTCTGATAGCAAACTATTGGGATATTGGCTACTCTGATACTGTTTGTTAAAGATTTAGTACCAAATTATTACAACAAAAAGAAAAAAAAAATAAAATAAAAAAATAATCAAGTATGTGGATCAATCTAAAGGCTCACCTCCATGGGGCATGCAAAGCTTCACTATGAAAGAGAAAAATAAGTACAAGAGGAGAACATCCACTTTCAACTCACCAGACATAAATCTCTCTCTACTAGAAGTTACCCTCACAAATGCTCTCTCAGAATTCCAAAAAGACCCACAGAAGCTATAAGGTGCTCTGCCCTCATAGTCTCCTCGCCAGGTGCTATGCACCTATTGCTTCTCTCTCTCCCATGCTGTATGTACTCGGCGCTCTGCTAAGCACCTCTCGATGGTTGTCTGAGCCTCTCTACGTGCCTCTCACACCACACACACCATCTCTTTCTTCTTCATAGCACCTCAGTCCTTTAAATAGAATGAGAATCCTCTATTCAGTAGTTCATAGGAGTCCTAATAGGGCTCATTCTCCTAATATGAGTCGAACATGTCCTTGATGGAGTCTTAGAATATTTTCCAACCTTCAGATCATGACCACAATCCTTCATGGCCGCTGGATCCTATGGTCCACGTGCAACTCCCATAGATCCCTTGGATTAATCATAATTCAAGACCAAATTGAAAAAACCCCATCATGATATATTCACTTCTATCGAGCTAACTCGATCAGGGGTCGAGTTGGCTTGACTGTATTTTGCCAGAACTCCTATTGTCTGTTTGCCTAAGAGAGCCAACTCGACCGAACTCCTACTATCTGTCTGCCTAAGAGAGCTGGCTCGATTGTGGTTCGAGCAGGCTCAATCTCAATCTGAGTCAGCTCGATCATGTATCAGAGCTGGCCTGACTGCTGTGCTAAAAATTGATTCTCTTCTTATTATGGATCAAATTCGAGGAATCAAATTCTAACAGACAAAACCTATGGCTTCGTTAAGAATAGAGAAGAGCCCTGCATCTATAAATGAGCAAATGATCCAGCAGTGGTATTTCTTATCTTGTACGTGGATGACATTCTCTTAATTAGGAATGACATCCCCGCACTGTAGGGAATAAAAGTTTGGTTGTCATTACAGTTTTCCATGAAGGACTTGGGTGAAGTGATGTGTGCTAATTTATAGCTATAGCAAGTGCACCAATCGATCAAGTAATAAAGTGAATGAGTAGAGTATCATCCCTAGAGGATTGGAAAATAAGTACTGAAAAGTTCTTTCCTATGCTTTATTTAGAAGATCGATTTATGAGAATAAGAAATTAAAGAACAAACTAAAAAATAATTAAAAATTTTTAAGAAAATAGAGAGAGTGTAAATTATTAGGGTTTTAAACTCAAGAGTAATGGATTATTAAGGCAATCAGTTCACCAACTCAGTCAATACAATATTCAGGTTTTTAGATTAATTTTATTTCATGTGATGATGGAGTCTCATAATTTATTCACTATCCTTTGGTTTAGGCATAGCAAAACTATCAATATTTATTAATTATCCTTTAGTCTAGGTATAATTTAAATAAATATTAATGCATTAAGTTTTGTGAAACCCTCTAATTAAAATACGCTGCATCCAAAGCGCACTAAAATTTTCACACATATGAATTCTAATTTGATTCATAATATAAGGTATATAATCAAGAAGCAATAACATAGATGTACTTGGTCCGTAACATCTATGTTCATCAAATCAATTAGAAGATGGCCAGTAATCTAAAAGCATTAAGATCAGATTTATATACTCCTCATGAATAAAATTTAAAAATAATCACACTGAATATTGCATCAAAAGAGTGGCTACACCTTAGCCTTAGTAAAAGAGAATTTAGTTCATGATAACAAATTCAAAAACAATGAATAAAATAAAAAGCATAAAGAAATTAGACTATTTGATTGCTGAAATTGATTATCCGTTGCTCTTGGCGTAGAGAACTTGGTGAAGAAGAAGATGCTCCTTGATCGATGTCTTGATTGTCGAATGAAATCAAAAACCCCTTTTTTTTCTCTCAAAAATCACTCTTCTCTTTTTACCTTTCTCCTCTCTTTTTTTTTTTATTTTTCTTTTTTTCTCTAACTCTCTCCCTTTTTCTCTTTTTCACTTTTTCTTTGACTTCCTTGACTTCCTTTTTTTCTTTCTATGGTAACAGCAGGTATTTATAAGCTAAAAAAAATTGATTCTCCCCATATTCCTTTAGAAATTAGGTTTAAGACTCCCAAAATAACTCAAACAAGAATTTGGGTAATTCTGATCATTGGATGTTGATCAAACGGTCCAAAAATCATTTAAAAATCCCTTAAAATAATCCAGATCAAGATGGATTTCATGCCAGCTGTTGGATCAACCATTGGACTGAATCTGGGCCATCCAATCGCATAGAAAGAGGCCTTTTGATCTTTAGTTTACCAATGGGATGAATCTCAGCCGTTGGATCTCGATCGGAAGCTACGGATGTCGTTGATCAGCACTTTTTTTTCGACCGTCTGATCAAGTTTCAGCGAAAGACGCCCATTGGATCAGACAAAATTCCCAAATTGCTCTTTGTAGACTATGTTCTTCAACTAATCAGAGCGCGCTTCTTCATGTGAAATGCCTGAAATACCCTCATGTTGGTCTACCATGCACCACAAAAAATGCTGACATCATCCTGACGTCAGCACTACATCGATGGTCGGTCTGCTATTGCGATCGAACTGGGCCGAACCACAAAGCCGATTTTTTGAACTAATTTGAACCGAACCGATTTTTTTTTTTTTTTTGAAATTCAATTTCAGGCTCGTTTGATGTCCATTTTGCTTGAAATTTGTTTCATCTGAAACAGAAAAATAAGATCTTCACATTGATGGCCTTCTTTCCTACATAAGATTAATAAAAGTATCAATTTTTAAAGAAATAGATTAATTTATTTTATAATTTAATACTTTTATTAGTATATTTTTACCACTTATCACACCCCCCAACTTAGTCATTGCTAGTCCCTTGGCAATGTTTTATTTAATACCATGTTTCAATAAGATTATCCATCATAAAGATAAAATTTAGGATTAAAGATCAAAAAGTTTAGAAAATACTGCTAAGTAAGCATTGAGCTTCAGAAGCAAATTTTTCAATCAATACAATTAAAAACTTTCTTAGAGTATATCAAAGATCTATAGCACTTGTGTTCGTGAATACTAACTTTAGCATTTCAGTATTAAATTAAAAGAACAAAAGTATCTTCTCTTATCACCTATTTTGGTCAATTTTCTACATATTCTCAATTTTATACTCATGAATTAAGGTAGCTTTCACACTACCTTCTTTTTTTTTTTTTTTATGCTTAGCTAATACCCTGCCTTATCTCTTCTCTTTT
>QRFJ01005174.1:18307-74224 GCA_006176705.1 Cocos nucifera
ATCCATAAATATTTCAAGATAATTTCAATCAGTATTCATAAAAAATAGCCAATTCATGCATCGTGAAAAAAGTAGCTGGTGCTATTAAATAAACCAAAGCATTCTTTCTAAAAAGGCAAATGTACCAATAAGGGGACATGTAAAAAATAGTTTTCTCTGATTTTTTTTTTTTTCCTTTTTCAGGGGTGCTATGGCAATTTGATTATAACGTAGAATATCCATCTACGAAAGTAGAAAAATCATATCTAGCTAATCTTATCTACATCTGATCAATGAAATTGAAATGAGGATAATTGATCTTTTTCTAGTTGCATCATTTAATATCTATAATCCATGCACCACTCTCCATCCAGTAACAGTTCTAGTGGTGGACTAAATTCATTATTATCATTTGAAACTACACTAACCCACCTTTCTTAGGAACACTTTGAATAGGGACGTCACCCCATGAACTGTGAGATAGGATAAAATAATATCTGCATCCAATCGCTTGATTACCTAACCTTTTTGTACCACGTTCTGGCATTCTTGGGGTTGATCTTCTTTGGGGTGGACCGTAGGTTCATAGTTGTCCCCATGAGAATTTGTGCAATAACCAAATTTGAGGGGAAACTAATTCCTTTGATGTCTGCTATTATCCATCCAAACGCCTTTGTGTTTTCTTTAGTACTCTAATAATTTTTCTTCCATAAATTCTAGCAAGGAGAAGAAATAATAACAGGTAAAGTGTGATGAACCTTCCCAAAAAACACTTATTTTAAATGAGAAAGGGAGAGGTAGGTTTAATTGTCAGAAGAAGTAGGCTTCGTTCAATGATGTCTTTGGAAAAGGATTGGAAGAATCTTTTCTAATTCTCAAAATGTGTCATGTATGTGCGTGAATGAATATGGGTCTGGGCCCTTAAGCAATTCTATGCATTCTGTTTTCTTTCATCTTCAGCTGAACCCTCTTGTGATTAGGACAATGCAAGCTTCAATAGGGTCCTCAAACCTATTTTCTAAAAAATACTTCATGCACTAAATTATTCATATATCATCTATACGAAAATAAGTTTGATTTTCATGGAAGTTTGAATAGCTTTAAAGAACATTTAACATTTGGACTCTAAGAATTAATTTTCCTGTTGAACCATCTAATTAAAGCTCTCAGTAGCTAAAAAGGGTTCTTCCTAAAATAAGGTACTCATAATCTTCTTTTCATATCAAGAACAAATAAAATCAAACAGTAAAAAAGTAAATTTGTTTACCTTACCAAGACATCGTTCCACTAATACCTCTTTGATATTGATGGAGTCTATCGACTAATTTGAAGAGTAATAGTGGTAGGCTTTTGGGTCTCTAAAACTAGCTTTCTTAAAAAATAGAAAAAGGCATGAGAATTAATGCTTGCTCCTAAAATCACATAAAAACTTTATTCAAAAACTACAATCACCAATAATCAGAGGATAGGTAAAAACTCCCTAATCTTTATACTTCTATGGGTTAATTTATTTTGAAGTATTGCTGGAGCATTCTTCATATCAAAATGTATCTTCTCATGCATTCCTTCAGAACAATTAATTTCTCTCAATAGTTAGGATTCTTTGAGAAACTTGGCATATCTGGCATTTGAGTAATAGGCATCTTAACAAAAGAGAAATTAATTCTAAAATTTCTTTTAGAAGAATTTTGAAAAAGTTAGAAAATTTTTTATCTGGCATGGCTGAATTTGCTCTCTGGGAATGGTAATGGGTGGCACGTAGGGCTTCACATTTGGATCAGCAATCGTATACCTGGAGGACCATCCATCTACTGGCTTGTATTTGGTGATGACGAATTTAGTTGATGATTCCTTATTTGTAGTGGCTCTTTAGTCTCTTCTTTCTGATGTGACTTCTTCAACTTTTCCACTTCCTTAGGGTGGGATAGCATTGACTTGCTCTCTTAGATTGTCTCCCAGTGTTTGCTGGGCAAGGATTCCCTGAGGTCTCTCGGAGATTATTTTTAGCCATTTGACCTATTTGCATCTCCAAGTTCAAATTACTGCCTGTTTGGTCCCTGCCTAAGTTTGGCTTCCAAATTTTATAGTTGCTTCTTGGTTTACATAAATTTCGACCATTAGCTCTTTCCATGTTGACTTTTTTTTAGGTACTTTGGAATCCGGGGGTGGTTGTTTGGCGCTGCATTTTGATTGCTTCCATGAGAAATTTAGGGTGCTGCCTCCACCCTTTGATTGTATGTGTCTGGAGTAGGGATTGTTGTTGCGGCCCAAAAAACATTACCAATATAATTAACTATATCAGTGTTATTAGCAAAAGAATTACTTATCTGGCAATTGCTCGTATCGTGTCTCCATCCACACTAGGTCAACAAGTAATGCCTGAATATGCATAGTGTTTCCCTTTAAGTTGTTGACTTTGGCCTAAGGGCAGTAGTGTTATTTCTGCTAGTTAAGGGTTGCACGCAACTACTCCCTGCACAGCTACTAGTCTTTTTGGCAATTATGTTCTATCTGCCATATGATAGCTATTTAATGACCATCTCATCGATCAGATCGAAAGCTGTCTTCCTCCATTGTTTGATTAATGGTTTCCTGTGCTGCAATCAATCATAGAATGATTAGTAGGAGATAAAACCATTATAGAAAGTTTGCTACCTAAGCCATACGGGTAGTTGTTGAATGCGGATATCTCCTCAGATAAATTCTTTGAAATGCTTCCCGAAGCCTCTTTAAGTGTTTCCATGTCCATCTGCATTAAAGAAAGTAATATCATTTACGCATCTTGCAGTCTTGAAGGTGGAAAGTTACTTGGCTAAGAATTTTTGGGGCATAGACAAACCCAAGTGTGATAGAACATGTAGGAAGAGAATGAGCCAAACAAATCTTAGCTTTATCCCATAAGAGAAAGGAAATAAACCTTAATCTTAATAGAGAAACATCCGACACCCCATTAATTTTAAAAGTATCATAAAGTTTAAGAAAATTAGAATTATGGGGCATTTCGAAGATCATCATGCACATATCCACTGAATTAGGATAGTTATGATTGAAATCATCTTAGATTCATCATCGATTTTTATTTCAAAAGTGTTTGCTCGCACTAAGCGGTCTCCTGATTGCTCGAAGCTGGCATCGGCTACAGAATAGTGTGATATAATCATTAATGGATGATTTGTACTGGTAACGAATAGCTTCATGCGTCCTTCGGTCGCCATATTCCACATCTAGACACTTATGATGTTGTTAGGATCTTTTACAGCTACCATGTTTCTTTCTTGTTGTGTCTTCTAATGTCCTTTCAATTTTTTGGATCTAAAGTAGTTAAGCTTACTATGTCCAGTATGTGTCATGCATTGAATAAATTTTTTTTATAATATAAAAAATTTAAAAATAAATTTAAAGTAAAGTTAGGATCAAAATTTTTAATATTATTTTAGACACAATCCAACGACAACGATGCCAAAAACTTTGATGCGTGCTAATTTATAGCTATAGCAAGTTGCACCATCGATCAAGTAATAAAGTGAATGAGTAGAGTATCATCCCTAGAGGATTGAAAATAAGTACTGAAAAGTCTTTCCTATGCTTATTAGAAGATCGATTATGAGAATAAGAAATTAAAGAAAAAAAAAAAAAATAATAAAATTTTTAAAAAATAGAGAGAGTGTAAATTATTAAGATTTAAACTCAAGAGTAATGGATTATAAGGCAATCGTTCACCAACTCAGTCAATAAATATTCAGGTTTTAGATTAATTTTATTTCATGTGATGATGGAGTCTCATAATTTATTCACTTACTCTTTGGTAGGCATAGCAAAACTATCAATATTTATTAATTATCCTTTAGTTCTAGGTTATTTTAATAAAATATTAATGCATTAAGTTTTGTGAAACCCTCTAATTAAAATACGCTGCATCCAAAGCGCACTAAAAATTTCCCAGCATATGAATTCAATTTGATTCATAATAAAGGTTAATAATAAAGAAGCAATAACTAGATGTACTTGGTCCGTAACATCTATGTTCATTAATCAATTAGAAGATGGCCAGTAATCTAAAAGCATTAAGATCAAATTATTTATCTCCTCATGAATAAATTTAAAAATAATCACACTGAATATTGCATCAAAAGAGTGGCACACCTTAGCCTTAGTAAAAAAAATTTAGTTCATGATAATAATTTAAAACATGAATAAAATAAAAAGCATAAAGAAATTAGACTATTTGATTGCTGAAATTGATATCTTGGTTTGCATGGAGAGAAACTTGCTGAAGAAGAAGATTCTCCTTGATCGATGTCTTGATTGTCGAAAGAAATCAAAAACCCTTTTTTTTCTCTCAAAAATCACTCTTCTCTTTCTACCTTTCTCCTCTCTTTTTGTTTTTCTTTTTCTTTTTTTCTCTAACTCTCTCCCTTTTCTCTTTTTCTCTTTTTCTCTGACTTCCCTGACTTCCTTTTTTTCTTCTATGGTAACAGCAGGTATTTATAAGCTAAAAAAAAATGATTCTCCCTAAATTCCTTTAGAAATTTGGTTTAAGACTTCCAAAACAACTCAAACAAGAATCTGGCTAATTCTGATCGTTGGATGTTGATCAAACGGTCCAAAAGTCGCTTAAAAATCCCTTAAAATAACCTAGATCAAGTCAAATTTCATGCCAGCCATTGGATCAACCATTGGATTGAATTTGGGCCATCTAATCGCATAGAAAGAGGCCTTCTGATCTTTAGTTTAACATCAGGATGAATCTCAACCGTTGGATCTCGATCGGGAGCTATGGATGCCGTTCATCAGCACTTTCTTTTCAATCGTTCGATCAAGTTTCAGCGAAAGGCGCCCATTGGATCAGACAAAATTATCAAATTGCCCTCTGTAGACCATGCGCGAGCCCGGTGTTGCATGGAACGCCGCATTCTTCAGCCAATCAGAGCATAATTCTTCATGTGAAATACCCGAAATACCCTCATGTCAGTACACCGTGCATCGTGAAAAATGCTGACGTCATTCTGACGTCAGCGCTACATCGGTAGGTCGGTCTGCTATTGCAGTTGAGCCAAGCCGAATTGCTGAGCTGATTTTCTGAATCGATTTGAACCGAACCAATTTTTTTTTTTTTTTTGAAATTCAATTTTTGGCTTATTTGAAGTCCATTTTGCCTGAAATTTATTTCATCTGAATCAGAAAAATAAGATCTTCACATTGGTGGCCTTCTTTCCTACATAAGATTAATAAAAGTATTAATTTCTAAAAAATAGATTAATTTATTTTATAATTTAATACTTTTATTAGTATATTTTTATCACTTATCGTGAAGCATCCTACATCCTAAGGATAAGGATCTATAGGAATAGATCTAAGAGGATGCTTAGGTTATCCCAATCCACATAAATAGTTATCGTGCCCAAGAAGTTCAATATGGAGAATTCTAAAAAGGGCTGTTTCTCGATAGGCCATGAAATTTTTCTCTCTAAGAAGAATTATCCAACAACTCCTGAAGAGAGAGAGTGTATGAGTAGAGTTTCATATGCTTCGGTAGTAGGATCTATCATGTATGCCATGACATGTACAGGATCAGATATGGCATACTCACTAAAACTAGTTAGTAGATACCAATTTGATCTTAGAGAAAATCACTGAAAAGTGATTAAAGCCATTCTTAAGTATTTGAAAAATACTAAGGACCAATGGTTGATTTATGGCAAGTTAGATCTGAAACTTATGAGGTTTATAGACTCCAGCTTTTAATATAACCATGATGATAGTAGAAGCATGTCGGGTTACATCTTTACTCTAAATGATGGAGTCATCTACTAGAAGAGTTCCAAGCAGCATATTATGGCAGATTTTGTTTGCGAGGCAAAGTATATCACAGCATTAGATGCTGCGAAGTAAGCTATGTGGCTGAAAAAATTCATCACCGAGCTCGAAGTAGCATCCTTCTTTGATTATCCGATCCTACTCTATTGTGACAGCACTGGTGCCACTGCTCAGGCAAAGGAACAAAGGCACACTAGTGGATGAAGCACATATTATGCCACTTCCATCCGGTCTGAAAGATTATGGATCAAGGCGACATCGATCTTTAGAAGATCGACGAAAAGGAGAAGCTAGTCGACCCCTTCACTAAAGCCCAGGCGATAAAGGCGTTCGATAATCACAAGTCAAAAATGGGTATTAGATATTGTGTTGAGTTACTTTAGGATAAGTAGGAGTTGTTAGAAAATATGTCTAAAAGTCAATCATCAGTCTATTAATGGTTGAGCTATATTATAATTATAATTAATTTATTAATAAATAAAATATTTATTTTAGCTTTTTCATCATAATGTTTTCATCTTCTAACGAACTTCATTATTGTGATGAAGTCCTTAGGATAATTTAGATTCGATAAAGAGAGGATTTATCAATTAGTCCTTAAAATTGTTCATGACCAAATAATAGACTGTTAATAAGGATGATAGCATCTATCGAGCATAAGTCATTATGTGCCATATAGGTTGGTTATCCTTCTAACTAACGAGTGTGGAGACACTGGTATGGCATACAGGTGAGATGTAAGGATATATCATCACTGAACGTGACCAACTTCAAAGCATTCTACTGTCGAGAATGTCTTTGATGGGATATAGGTATAAGTGTCCCATAGACCTGAGATCACCTCAGTGGCATGCAAGCAACTCACTGTACTTTGGTACCGAAATAACTAAATTTCTAATTTAGTTACGCAAGTCTTCTGGGCACAGTCAAGTACTTATGAAGTTGGTGTGTGATCAAGATGGGATTGACCACTCCAAGAGTTGGAGAAGAATGTATAACTATATTTCAATATAGCAAAACATTGATCAGGATAATCCATAAGATAATTTAATATTTTAAAATATAATGTGGATAGCCTAATTAGAGTTGATAGTTGAACTCTCGGGTGTCCTACAAGCATTTTGATCCAGGAGATGAATTATATAAAAACTATATCTACATGAGTTCTAAGGATGTTGTTCTACACATTCGATCTATCCGACCATCGGATACCATTTCTAGATGGTCACTTTGATTAGTATAAAAATTTATTTCTATACTACCAACTTAGGTTTGGACATATGAGGTCACACATATTAGAGTTCATGATCTGATCGGATGGTTGATCAATAATTAAGAATCCTTTTAGGATTAAACGATCAATATGATTAATGTTTAACCTAGTAAAAGTATTGCAGGAGGATCGATTAGTAGTTGAACTACTAATGGCTTAATTTGATTAATCCAGAGGATTGAGATTAAGTCTAATTAAATATAATTTAATTAAATTTAATTTGGATTTGATTAGATCAAGTTCAATTAGTTTATTGGATAAGCCAATTGCAAAGAAGAACTAGTCCTAGTTCAATTAGGACTTAGGTCAACCCAATTTCTAATTTGATTAGAAATTAAATAAAAATTAAATATAATTTAATTTAATTTAATTAGGTTTATAATTGGATTAGGATCTAATCTAATTGGGTTAATTTGCTTCTGGTTTAATTGGGTTAGAGAAACCATATTTGACTAATTTAATTAGATTTATAATTGGATTAGGATCTAATCTAATTGGGTTAATTTGCTTCTGGTTTAATTTGGTTTGAGAAACCATATTTGACCAAGTCAAATATGGAATCCTAGTAAGAATAGGATTCATATCCTTGTGCTACATATACCCCATGCCCCCACGCCACCTCTCTTTTAGATTTTGGCCTGGAAACACTCCCTCCTTGATCTTCATGCATGCCCACCCTCTCTCTCTCTTTCTTATATGGAGATTTGTTGTGGACCTAGTCAATAGAAGGTAAGTTGTTGTGGTTTTGAATTCAATATGATAGAATCCCAACGAACCAAAATACCTTTCCGTGTATGCCGCCCACTCTCTATTTTTTTCTTGTTATTTTTGGTGGAAAATAAGTATTTTTACATGGCATTTCTTGCTAGTCCATGCATGAAAAAAAGGATGGGGTGCCCATTTGTTGGGCACCCCAACAATTTATCTATTTAGGACAAACCTTATCTAGGTATTTGACCTAGACATGGACTCCTCTATATCTCTATATAAGAGGCTCCTTTTGGGCTGATTTTCTGATATATTCTAGACATTAGAGAAGGCTATTTGGTGTGTGAAAACTAGGATGAGAGACCTCTTAGGCATTGGGATTTCATTAACACCAATCTAGGTGTCTAGGTGAGAGAACAGAGAAGAAGAAGAGGGTCTTCTTCTAAGGTTCTTTTGATCTTCCCTTTTACTCCAACTTTGAGATTTGTTTGAGAGTTGTCTCAGATTTAGAATCTCTCCCATCCCTTCTAACATTTTTGGGAGTCCAAATCTAGAAGAAGGAAGAATCGGATCGATCGTCGAAGAAGGATCAATATAGTACTAGCATACTGTGCTGATTTTCGAGAATCGAGCTTCTGATCGAGATTCGTGGGCTCGTGTGAACATCTCTTAGTGGCCAGACGTGTATGTGGCTCAGAGCTTCATCCTCAAGCTTAGATCAGCAAGTTAGAATGTCTAATTTGGATAGATAATATAGATCTGATCCTCTATTATATACATACAATAGATCTAGTGTAGATCCAGATTGATGTGATCAACATGTCTTTTTCTTCTAATAATTTTTAATTTTTGATTTTATCTCATACTATAATCATGTAATAGGATCTTAGATCTAGGAATTCTCTAATTTTTATGAATTAATTTTGATTAATTTCTATCTTCTGCTGTCTAGATCTGAAAATGTTTTAAGATCTAGCTCTGAAATCCTAGATCTGGTTCCTTCATTGCATACATTATTGATCCTACTACACAACCATAGAGAATATTTCTTTCTTTAGGTGTCTTAGAAGACATCTTCTTAGAGAGGTGTATGCCTTGACTCGTGGATAAGTAACCTATTTTACTTCTATCCATGCTGAACCTTTTTAGTACTTAGTCAATGTACCTAGACTGAAACAAGCCTAGCATCCTCTTAGATCTATCCTTATAGATCTTTATATCAAGTATATTGGATGCTTCTCCTAAATTTTTTATGAAAAACATACTTGATAGGCATAATTTGACCAATTATAACATTGAGATATCATTCTCAATGAGTATGCCATCTACGTACAAAACCAAGAATACTATGGCACTCCTACTAGACTTCTTGTATACACAAGGTTTATCCATATTTTTGGTGAAACCTAACTCATTGACTATGACATCAAAATGGATGTCCCAACTCCTTAAGGCTTGCTTTAATCCATAAAAAGATTTCCTAAGCTTACATACCTAATTTGCTCTATCACTGAGATAAATTCTTCTGGCTGTGGCATGTAAATCTCTTCCTCATGAAAACCATTAAGAAAGTTGGTCTTCACATCTATGTGCCATATTTCATCATCATGGTATGCTGCTATAGCAAGCATAATCTGAATAGATTTGAGCATGGCAATAGGTGAGAATATTTCATCATAATCTATACTATTTCTACCTGAATCCTTTAGCCATCAATCTGGCTTTATAGGTTTTAACTTGGCCATCTGTTTCAATCTTTTTCTTACAGACCCATTTGCACCTAATAGGGCTCACACCTTTTGGTGCATCAACTAAAGTCCATACCTTGTTAGTGTACATGGAGTCCTTCTTGGGCTTTATGGCATCCAGTCATTTGTTTGAGTCCTTACTCATGACAGCTTCCATATGGGTCAAAGGTTCATCATTTTCTATGATTTGGGATTCATTATTCTCAATAATGAACCTATACCTCATAGGTGCATCTTGCACTCTATCAAATCTTTGGAGAGGAGTTGTGTATCTTGGTTCTTCCCTATTTATGTATTTATCTAGTTGAGTAATTTCTATTTGTATATCCTAAACTTCACTAAGTTCAATATTTCTTTGATTGTCTCTTTCTAGGATAAACTCTTTCTCCATGAAAGTGGCATGCCTACTTACAAAAATCTTTTATTCAGTAGGTGGTAGAAAAGATATCCCATACTATTTCTAGGATATTCTACAAATAAATATTTGTTTGCACTAGCATCTAGCTTATGTCCAAAATTTTTTCTAACATATACTAGACATCGATGTATCTTAAGATACTTAAGATTAAATTTTTGACCTCTTTATATCTCATATGGAGTGCTAGACATAGATTTTGAAGGCACTCGATTCAAGATATATACCGCAGTCTCTTGGGCAAGACCCCGAAAGAAAATAGATAACTCTATAAAGCACATCATGGATCACACTATATCTAATAAGCTACGATTCTTCCTCTCGGCTACACCATTTAACTATGGTGTATAAGGAGGGATCCATTCAGAAAGAATCTCTTTTACTTGAAGATGATCCAAAAATTCACTGGATAAGTATTCTCTTCCTCAATCTAATCGAAGAAGTTATTTCTCAGCTATACTTTGATACTCTTTAAATTTATCAAAGACTTCAGATTTGTATTTCGAAAGATACACATTTTCAAAATTACACATATCCGAACCTAGATAAATCATCAGTGAATGTTATAAAATAATAGTATCTAACTCTGGCTTGGGTTATCATAGGATCATATACATCTATATGCACAAGTCCTAAAAACTCATTTGTTCTTTTCTCATGTCTACTAAATGGAGTTTTTGTCATTTTACCCACAAGATAAGATTCACAAGTTTCTAACGATTCATAATCATAAGAATCAAAGAATTCTTTTTTATATAACTTATTAATTTTTGTCTTACTAATATGACCAATCGATAATACCAAAGTAAAGTATTATTAAAGTAGTCTCTCTTTCATTTTCTTTTTCCATCAATATAAAAAATATTGTTATTCAAAGATAGAGTCAAAAAATCATTATCAAAATTGTCATAGCAAATAATTTCATTAGGATATTTGATTGAGCAACCAATGCTCATTACATTAATTTTATATCCCTATTCTAATAGTAAGGGTACATAAATAATATTTCTAATGATCTTAGGTATATAATAATAATTTGTCAGCTCTAAGATCTTCCATAAAGATCTTTTAGATTGAGCAATATGGATTGAGTGTCCATGCCATCATGCTGCCTCTGTAACTCATTAGTCATAAATGCCAGTATGATACATTTGACAATGAGTGAATTAGTTTTTCACATCTTATATGTGGCTTTTTCTTCATTTATGGCATCTTCCCCTAATGATTGAGGGTCAGGGGCATTGAGGATATAGGAGATCTTTTCTTGATTGAGCATAATCTTAAGATTCCTCAACTAGTCCACATAATTGGAACCAGTCAACTTATTTGAGTCTAATATTCCATGCAGTGAAAGTGAAGAAGCCATATAAAATTTAATCTATATAACAAAGAATACAATATAAGCATATAACTCATGATGACACACAATTAAATTAGATCTTTAGTTTAATTATATCTCCCACTATTTTATCAGACATTATAGCCCTCTTCTATGATGATTAAGAAACCGTAATTGGTTTTCTTAGTAGGATTGAGACCCTAATTCCTTATAAAAGATCTTATGGTTGCACAATAAACTTTTTATAAGTTCAAAAGTAGGAAACTCTTTTTAATTGTATTTCATGCAATTCTCAATATGATCTTGATCAATAAAATATTAATAGCCTTGTGGTTGCACAACAAACTATAATATTTTTATTAAGTAAGATCTTTAATTTCTATATAGTCAAATTCAAATATTATTGTCCTTATGGTTGTACAACAAAGCAACATATCCAAAAATGTTGTAAGCATCTTATGCACCAGGATAATATTACGTTAGTCCCCATAATAGGTCTTGTGGTTGCACAACAAATCTGTAATAGTTGTTGACATAATATTGACCTAGCATGAAGGAAGGCCTTCATGTAGTGAATATAACATTAAGCAGCCAGTCAAGATTTAAATTAATCTAATTGCCAGATAAGTGGTAGAGAGGTGGGAGTCCCCCCCATTGCTTTTCTTAGACACCAATAAGTTGGCCAGGTCAACAAACGAAATCAATTATAAACCACATTCCCTTTACCAATGATAAACCACTTTTCTAGACATCGACAGATCAATTACATCCAGACTTGTTTTGCTTTTGATTAATTGCACTATGACTTAATATAATTTAAATGAGGGATTACTGGTCTCTTTGCACATTTTAATCAAATAACATCTTTAATATGATCATAGCTATTTATATGAAATAATTGCAAGCATTGATCATATCAATCATGACAAAACATAGCCATACATACTAATATATTTGTATGCATAAAATAATATCATCATTTTAGGACAACCATCTACCACATAGCAGACATCCACCACTATGCCAAGGCAACCTCACAGAATGATGTATATCATAATCTAATCATGAATAAAAGCATATGATCATACTGTATGACATATCATGCTATAAAACTATAAGCACATCAACATATGATTGAACCTAATAAGGGAGGCTCTGATACCTCTGTAGGGTTCGATGACTAGAGCGGAAGCATGGATTTCAAAGCATTTTTGATAAAATTCTAAATTCAAATCCTAACCCAAGATCTCCTTATTATATTATAATCATATAACATGCATTTATAATATAATCCTAAGATATAGAAAAATACCTGAATCGCTAAACTCTAATTCAAGTCAGAATTTTGGTAGAGGTCTGGTAGGGTTCCACTAGGTGCCCACATGTTCGCCCTCCAACATTGATTTGCATGGGGACTTGATCAAGCCACAAATTCCTTTCTTTTATTGGTTCATAGCACTAACTTTTTCTTCCAAGAATTCAGTTGGGCAGAACTTTCTTAAGCCTTGCTTCCTTCTTCCTAGCCTTCCTTCTCTCTTCCTTTCTTTTCTCCTTATCTTTCTTAATTTTCTTTCTAGACCTTTGTCCTAAAGAAGACTTCTTGTCCTTATTAGGACCTTGTCTTAACAAGGAAGGAAGAAAATAATTAGACAACAGGGAGAGTGTGTAAGAAAGAAAGGATAAGATGAGTGAAATGATCCCTGGCACACACCCCTATTTATAATATACGTAGGGGTGTCATGTCAAATTCTCATGCCCTTTCTTTATTTGATTCTCACACCCATACAAATATCTCATGCCCCATCTAAATCTCCGGACATGTGGAAGGCAAAGGAAATTAGTTCAAGAAGACGTCTTCTCGTAGAAGGACTCTTTGGTGCAGAAATAATTTCACGGTGCTTTTTGAAGTATCACAAGACTTCATAAATGTTGCACCAAATAATTGAAGGGTTGTGATCAGATGTCATGGCTATCTAATGGCCCTCAAAAGAGGCACCATTCAGCTTTAGGCATGGAGAAAAGAGAAGTGTCGAACCATATGGACTCTTGGTCCAAGTGGCACCATCAAAGGAGGGGGTGGCTAGGAGGCTTCCTTTATCCAAGTTCTAGATAAAATACCAAAATGTTCCACATGTAGAAGGAGTCCTCTACACCTCTTAATCTAAACTTCATGCAAATAAAAAGTTACGTGAAACAAACATTAGACAAGAAGGAAGTTGGTGCCATTTCAAATCATGTGCCACATGACCCTTGCACATAAAATATTCCTCATGTGCCAAGAGAGAGACTGTTTGGCATATGGGATGCTGATAATAGGCACCCATCTCTTAGCCTAATGAGCCAAGGGTCAACCCAATGAGGAACCCAAATCAGATTTGTTTTAAAATAGATCTAATTAGCCCAAATAAGAACCAAATTCAAATCCGATTCGAATGTTGGAGTTAGGGTTTGCAACATGTACTAGAATGTTCAACTTGCAAATATGATCTAATCCAATTAGACCCTTGATCAATTCTCTTTGTATGTGATCTATTTGATTCGACATCTAGCTAGTAGTGGGTCCGGATGCAAGTTGATCTAATTTGATTAGAAACTAATCTTACCAATTTAGGTCAAATCAAACTGACCCAATTCGAACAATTAGAATCCTTTCTAATTGGTGATCAAATTAGACTCTTTAATTCGATCAAACCTATAAGACAAGTTTGATGTCTAGGAAAATATGATGTCTACTCGAAAGATATAAAATTTTGATGAAAATACCAAAAATACTTCTCAGTGGTAAGTTACTATACAATTTGATCCTATGATCATCCTACATCTTGAATATAACTTTGGTTATAGAATCATGTCAAATCCAATAATATATTCATATTTCTCTCAATCTTATAATGATGATTATATTAATGAAATATTATAAACATTTTTTAATTTTATTATACTTTGATCAATGTTTTCCTGAATCATCATATGATTGAAGCAAGTAGGATGCGATCTCCTCTTACTAGGAGTGATCGATTCCATGTTGACCTACTCACAACCTCTATATGTAATCCACCATATCCAAAATACTCTGTACATGACTAAGTCATGAATAAGTATAGACCAAAATATAGATTTATGCATACAAGATTCTATGGCAGTCTCAGGTCAAAGGATTACATGCACAACTCCTACTAAGAGAAACATCTTTTGATAAGTAAAACTCCATAAGATGTTCTCAAGTTGAATCAATTCAGTAAACTCATTCTCTAATAAGCACCCACATCTTTGTATTAGTATCTCACATAAGTGATTGTGAGATCAATCACTCTCTCCAACGAGAATACATAGGATGTGCTAATTTTTTCAAAAATATTGAACCCCAACTCAATGTTCCTTCGATGAAGAATATTTTAGATTAGGATTTTAGGATTTTAGGTCTCACAAGTATGATCTAATCATCACCCTAAAACCATAGCCTTAATCTATGGGGTTCATCATAATCTCAAATAATAATAAGATGTAGCATAAGATGGAATATAAATGTCTTCATTTATTTATAAAAATATCATTACATGAGTTTGAAAGACAAAAAAATAAGCTATCAAAATATATATTTTGATTGGCTTGTAGGGCATATTCATTTTAATTAAATCAAGCCTAATTAGATTATAAGTTAACCTAATTATGAGGGAGACTGATTCCTTATTTGATTAGGATTTAGGTTTGACTTAATTCCTAATTTAATTAGGATCAAATCAAGAGAGTTTGGATATTAAGACTTTGTTCCTAGACCTGTGGAGATTCTTGCACCAGTAACTAACCTCTAGAACCAGACTGAAAATGGCAACAAACTAGGATGGAGAGGATATGCGGACGATGGCTAGGGTTCGAAGTAAAAAAGAGAGATGAAGAGATATGAAGCTAGGGTTTTAGGGAGAAAAGGGTTTCTATATTCTTTTTGTCAAAAACTATATATACAAAGGATATATGAATATCCTGAGTCAATGTGACTCAACCCTAAAAAACTGCCTTAGGCTAACTCATAGATGAAAGCACTCACCCAAGCCTATGTACACTCATGTCTTGCATGCTCTCATCCCATGGACTTAATCTTAGTCCAAGCCTTGAGTTAGCCATCTTAAGACCTCTCAAATCAGGCTTTAAGATCCCTAGGATTAAACCCTATCCTAGACCAAACATACATCCCGCTTTAGCTTCTGTTTGCGATTCAAGTCGACTCATGCTACGACCAAGTCGACTAGCCTGAACTTGAATCAACTGATACTGAAATCGAGTCTTCTTCTCTATGTGCCATACCAAAAAGCTATTCTTTATTTGGCTGAATTTTGAGACTGAGTTGACTCCACCTGAGATTGAGTTGACTTGCCTATGTCTGAGTCGACTCGTCCTAAAACTTAGTCAACTCCACTGAGTGCTGACTCCCTTTTAACTCCTTGGACTCTTCTCATCTTTTCTCCAAAGCTTCAGAGCACCATACTCACCCCTTTCAATCTCCACCTTGGTGCTCCAAGGCCTTAGTCAACTCCATCTTATCTATTAAACACATCAGTATCACACATTTTCAAAAATTATCTTATGGAAGAATCTTTGTCTATGCATCTACTAGATTCTCCTTGGTGTGGACCTTCATTAGCTCCACCTTACCTTCTTTCATAACCTCTTTGATCCGATGGTACCTGATGTTGATGTGCTTCATTCTTGCATGGCAGATAGAGTTTTGTGCAAGTAATAATATACTCTGATCATTGCAGTGCACTCTGATAGCCTCCTGTATGAGGCCAATCTCCAATGCCAAATCCTTCAAACATAGGGCCTCTTTCGCTGCATCCATGATGCTGATGTACTCTGCCTTAGTGGTGGATAAGACCGTAATGGGCTGCAAGCATAATCCCCATGAAATGGGACCTCCAAATAGGCTAAATACAAAACCTATCATCGACCATTGAGTATCCATGTGTCCATCGAAATCCATATCTACAAATCCTTGTATCAACCCCTAAGCTTCCTTGGATAATTTGGATAGTCCCTCAACAAATCCTTGCTGTCCATAGTAGATGCCAACTCCAAACGAACCCATCATGTATCTGAAGATGCTCTTCAGTGCTTGCCAATGTTTCCTGCTAGGTTGTGCCATGAACTTGCTGATCAAGCTCACTACATGGATGATATCCAGCCTATAACACACTATAGTGTACATTAGGCTCCCATACTAGAGGCATATGGCACTCTCTCCATAACCTGAGCCTCCACCTCAGTCTGTGGTGACATTGACTTCAAGAGTCTAAAGTGCCCGGCAAGTGGTAGCTCTATCGATTTTGCTTTCTTCATCCCGAACTTCTCCAGGACCTTGATGTAGCCTCTCTAAGATAAATGCAACACCCTCTTGGTTCGATCTTTGAAGATTTCTATGCATAAGATCTTCCTTGTAGGCCCCAAATGCTTCATCTCAAACTTCTGAGACAAGGTTGCTTTTAGCTCCTACACAACCTTTCTACTCTTTCATGCTATAAGCATGTCATCCATATACAAGAGTAGGTACACTCTAGACCCATCTTATAAAGATTTAACATAAACACAAGTGTCAAACTTGCACCTAGAAAGCCCGATGCTCCTCACATAGGAATCAAATTGCTTGTACCATTGCCTCGATGACTATTTCAGGCTGTATAGTGATTTCTACAATAAATAGACCTTTCCATCTTCTCCTAGCTCTCGAAACCAAGGTGGCTGCTCCATATAGATGCTTTCTTCTAGATGCCCATGAAGGAATGCCATCTTGATATCCATCTATTCCAACTTCAGATCTTGAGCTGCTATAATGCTCAGTAGCATCTTGATGGAACTATGTTTGACGATGGGACAGAAAACTTCACTAAAGTCGATGCCATGCTTTTGGAAGTATTCCTTGGCCACTAACATTGTCTTATACCTGATATCTCCCTACTCTAAAGGCTCCTCCTTACATTGGTAAACCCACTTGAAACCAATGGATTTCTTTCCTTGTGGCAACTGCACCAAACGCCACGTCTCATTCTTATGGAGAGACTACATCTCCTCGAACATTGCTTGGACCTACCTTCCTCTATCCTAGCTCTCCATAGACTCCTTGTAGGTGTAGGGGTTCTCGTTTGGTATCACCAAGGCATATAACACCATCTCTTCGAAGTCATATTGTTTTGGTTGCCTGATGTTTGCTTAGGGCTTCGAAGTCATATCTATCCTAGGTAATGCTTGTTCTTGTTGGACCTCCTAGTTTCTTTCATCCATCCGAGCACTCTCCACCTATGGACACACCTTTGGAGAATGCTCCACCTGAATACCAAGTCCTCTTAATGCACCTGCAAGTGGCAAAATAAAATAGGATGTTAGTTGCCCAGCGCTGCCCTGCTGGACCTCCTACTGCTCTTGCTGCTCCTCCATGTCATCTCACCTTTGGAGAATTGAATTTTCAATGAAGGTGACATTCTTACTAATGAAGACCTTCTTCTTTAAGGGATCTCATAGCAGTATATCTTAACTCCTTATGAATATTCCAAGAACACCATCTTCTGTGACCTAGCATCAAATTTGCTCCACTCACTAGGATCGATGTGCACAATTGCTGTGCACCCAAATACCTTTAGATGACTTAGCCCAATCCTCCTTCTAGACCATTTTTTCTCTAGAATACCACCATCTAACCATATGTGAGGTGATCGATTCACTAGATAATAGGCTGCATCTATGTATCAACCTAGATGCCTTAGGAAGCCCTACCAACAGCCTCATGCACCGTGCCTTTTCTAGAAGGGTTCTATTAATCCTTTCGACTGCCCCATTTTATTGAGGAGTCTCTCTCACTAAGAAATATCTTTTGATGCCACAATCCTCACAAAAATCTTCGAACTCCTTGCTAGTATATTCTCTATCATTGTCTGACTGTAGACACTTCAAGCTCTGACATGTCTCCTTCTCCACCTCAACTTTACATACTTTGAATCTAGTGAAGACTTCTGATTTCTACTTCATGAAATAGACCTATACTTCTCATGAAAAATCATCTATGAAGGTCAAGAAGTATCTCACCCCATTTCTAGCTAAAATTGGAGCCGGTCCCCACACATCAGTGTGAACTAGTTCTAGTAGGGCTGCACTATGTGCTAAACTACTGGCAAACTGCACTCTCCTCTATTTTTCCATCTGGCATGGCTCACATATCTCTAAAATGCCTCCATCCAAATCTAGAATTAGACCATGCTTACTCATCTCCTTTATCCCAAATTCTTTCATGTGGCCTAGGTGGTAGTGCCACAATCGATATGCCCCCTGTTGGTCCTGCGCTGCTGCTGTTGTATCAGATTCTTCGATCCCCATAGATCCTTTCAACCTATAGAGATTATTATCCATTCTCCTACCTCTCATCACCACCATGGATCAATTGGATATATTTATAACTCCACTCTTGGCATGATTGCTAAAGCTGCAACCCTCCGCTCTAGGTAGCCTAGTGATACTAGATTTTTCTTCAATTCTAGGATGTGCTTCACATTGGTGAGAGTCTGCACCATCCTATCAAACATCCTCACTTGAATGCTCGTAATGCTAGTGACTTTGCATGGGTGATCATCTTTAGGTATCATGCTTTCCTCATCAATCTTGGTGTATGTTACAAACCAAGACCAATTTGGAGTGTAGTGATGTGAACAGCCTAAATTCAGGGTCCAAATATCTATATATCATCTATGACAATCTGATACGACTAAGAGATTGTCCTCCATCTCCTAATCAGCCACTATACTCAGTGCATCAGATCCTCCCTTGTCTCTATTCTTGTTTTTCTACTATGGGCAATCATGTTTAAAGTGCTCGATCCCATTGCACTTATAGCATCTAGCTTCATTCCTGTTCCTGCTCTTCTAGGACTTTGATTGTCTCCTTGACTTGTCTCTTTTTCTTCCTCCTCCTAATCTCTCCCCCATGATCAAGCCCTCCTGGGGAGCACCTTCCTTGGTCAACTTCTCCTATTGTTCATTGGACCACAATATGGAGACCATGTCTTCATACTCTAGGGTCTCCTGATCATAGAGCAGTGTTGTTACTATTGGATCATAGGAAGGAGGAGCGAGCACAACAACAACAATGATTTATCCTTCTCTTCCATCTTTATCCCAATGTTTAGCAACTAGTTGCACATCTTTATCCCTTTGCAAATCAAGTTCTCTAACTCACTGATCAGGGCCTGAAGTAGTTGTTCCAAGCCACACACATGTCTAGCCTCTACAAGCTATCCACACAAGTCCTCGATCATTAATCAGAAGTTCGATGCCCAAAAATCAACATAGTTTGCTAGAACTATGCTGATCCATCTTCGACGGTTAATCTGGATCTTTTTTTTTTGAAACTTGGACCCTCCAATTTTGAGAAGATGAGAAAGATGATTTTGGACCTGATACACCTCTCAAAATCTCAAAGAAAGAATGGAGGAATAGATGGAAGAAAACTCTAGAAGAAGATCCTCTTCTTCTTCTCTTTTTTTCTCACCAAAGCACCTTGATTGGTATCTTTACAATTCCCACACCTAAACCTTTCTATGCCCAGCTTCTCCATGCCCAAAGACCTCTCTCTTAGATCTATAATCTCAATATAAATTAGGCTAAAAATCCTTTTATATTGAGAGTTGGGCACCCCCTCCTTCTTTTTGGGTGTGGACCACCTGGTATTTGACACATTAAAATTCTTTATTTTCCACAAAAATTTTAGAGAAAAATTAGGTGTTCAGGCACCATACATGGATAAGAATTCTGGCTACAACAAACTCTATCAAATATAGTTTGAAATCAAAACAACTAATTTCTTTTGACTTGGTCCTCAATCAAATACCATGTAAGAAGTATATGGAACATGGTGATACATGTTCTCTCTCTAAAAAAAAGAGATTCCATGAAAAAACTAAATATAATTTCATGGAGAGTGCATGGAGATTGAATGATGCAAGGATTTGGGAGTTCTAATTTGAGTTGGTCCAACTTGATCCTTGGTCCAAATTAAATTAGAATTTATTTAACCTAATTAGATTAGGTCTTTGTCCAACTAATAACTTTAACAAATCAGATTAAATTAGATTTAATTTGAATTTAATTTTCAATCAAATTAGAGATTAGGTTCAGTCAAGTCCTAATTGAACTAGGACTAGTTCTTCTTTGCAATTGGCTCATCCAATAAATCAATTGGACTTGATCCAATCAATAACAAATCAAATCTAATTAAATTATATTTAATTAAACCTAGTCTCAGCCCTCTAGCTTAATCAAATTAAGCCAACTAGTAATCAAATTGCTAACCAATCCTCTTACAATACTTGCATTAGGTTAAACATCAATCATATTAATTGTTTAACCCTAGAATGATTCTTAATCATTGATCAACCATCCGATCAGATCGAGATCTCTTATATGTGTGACCCCATAGATCCAAACTTAAGTTGGTATCATAAGAACTAATTTCTGTACCAATCAAAGTGATCATCTAGTAATGATATCCGATAGCTGGATAGGTCGAATGTGTAGAACAACATCCTTAGAATCCATATGGATATAGTTTATGTATAATTCATCTCCTTAACCAAAGTGCTCATAGGATATCTCTGAGTCTGACTATCAATCCTAGTTAGGTCATCAACATTATATTTCAAAATATCAAATCAATCTTATGGATTATCCTAGCTAAGATTTTTGTTATATTGAAATACAGTAATGCATTCTTCTCCAACTCTTAGAGTGGTCAATCCTATCTTGATCACTCACTGACTTCACAAGTACCTAACTATGCCCAGAAACCTTCCATTATAAAATTAAAAATTTAATTATTCTGGTATTAAAGCATAGTGAGTTGCTTGTAAGCCACTGTGGTGATCTCAGGTCTAAGGGATATTTATATCTATATCCCATCAGAGCAATTTTCGATAGCAAAATGCTCTAAAATTGATCATGTTTAGTGATGATGTACCCATACATCTCACTTGTATGCCATACCAGTGTCTCCATACTTCTTAGTTAAGAAGACAACCAACATATATGGCATACAATAATCTATGCTCGATAAATATTATCATCCTAATTAACAGCATATCATTTGATCGTGAACTGTTTATGGACTAATCGATAAATCCTCTTTTTATCGAAACTAAATAGTCCTAAGGATTTCATCACAATAATAGTGTTCATTAAAAGATGTGGACTTTATGATGAAAATGCCAAAATATATTTTATTTAATAATGAACCAATTATAATTACAAGATAGCACAACTATCAACAGACTGATGAGTGACTTTAGGACACATTTTTCAATAACTCCCACTTGTCCTAAAGCCACTTGGCATAGTATTTGATATCCATCTTCAACTTGTGGTCGTCGAACTCCTTTATCACTAGGGCTTTAGTGAAGGGATCGGCCAGGTTCTCCTTTTTGTCTATCTTCTAAAGATTGATGTCACCTCAATCCACGATCTTCCGGACTAGATGGTAGCGACGTAGTATTTGCTTCATTCACTAGTGTGATTTTGATTTTTTCACCTGAGCAATGGCACCGGTACTGTCATAGTGGAGCAAGACCAGTCCATTAAGAGAGGGTGCTACTCTAAGCTTGGTGATAAATTTTCTCAGCCACACAGCTTCCTTCATAGCATCTGATACTACAATGTACTCTGCTTCACAAACAAAGTCTACCACAGTATGTTGCTTGGAACTCTTCCAGCAGATGACTCCATTTAGGATAAAGACATAATCCGATATGCTTCTGCTATCATCATGGTCAGATTAGAAGCTGGAGTCTATAAACCCCTCAAATTTTAGATCTGACTCGCCATAAACCAACCATTGGTCCTTAGTATTTCTTAAATACTTAAGAATGGTTTTAATTATTTTCTAGTAGTTTTCTCTTAGATTAGATTGGAATCTACTCACTACTTTTAGTGAGTATGCTACATCTGATCTCGTACATATCATGGCATACATGATAGATCCGACTATCGAAGCATTTGGGATATTACTCATATGCTCTCTCAGTTCAGGAGTTATCGGACAATCCTTCTTAGAGATAGAAATTTCATGGCCTATCGAAAGATAGCCTTTGTTGGAATTCTCCATACGGAACCTCTTCAGCATGGTTTCTATGTACGTGGATTGGGATAACCCAAGCATCCTCTTAGATCTATCCTTGTAGATCTTCATCCCTAGGATATAATATGCTTCATCCAAGTCTTTCATGGAGAACTGAGATGACAACCAAAACTTTATCTCTAGTAGTGTGGGGATGTTATTCCCGATTAAGAGAATGCCATCTACATACAAGATAAGAAATACTACTGTCGAACCCTTCATCCACTTGTTAATACAGGGCTCTTCTCCATTCTTAATGAAGTCATACGTTTTGATCACCTTATCAAAATGCATGTTTCAACTCTGAGATGCTTGCTTTAATTCATAAATGAATCTCTGAAGCTTGCACACCTTGGACTCATCTATAGATATAAACCCCTCAGATTGTATCATATATACTTCTTTAGTTAGCTCTCCATTCAGATAAGCTATCTTCACTTCCATCTGCTAGATCTCATAGTCTAGATGGAGAGCTATAGCAAGCATTATCTGAATGGATTTGAGCATTGCCACAGGAGAGAATGTCTCATCATAGTTAATACCATAACATTGATGATACTCCTTGGCAACCAGACAGGCTTGATGGATCTCCACCTTTCCATCTATGCTCCTCTTTCTTTTGACCCATTTACACCAAATGAATTTAACCCCTTCGAGTGGGTCAACTAATGTCCACACATCATTGAACATTATGGACTCCATTTTCAATTTCATAGCCTCAAGCCATTTCTTGAAATTAGGTCTTTGCATTACATCCATATAAATGATCAGATCCTCATCATTCTCATCGAGTTGGATGGGATCACCATCTCAAACTAAGAAATCATAGTATCTGTTTGGTTGGCGTGATACTCTATTAGATCGCCTTAATGGTGCAAGTGCACTAGGCTCCAAATTTGATCTAATCAAATTTGATTCAGGTTCAGCTATAGGTATCGATCTTTTTATCTATTGAACTTTATCAAGTTCAACCTTAGAGATAATAGTTCCTTCACCAAGGAACTCTTTTTCCAAAAAGATTGTCTTAAGGCTGACGAACACTTTTTGTTCATCGAAATGTTAGAAAATATACCCTTTTGATTCTTTGGGGTACCCTATGAATGTGCACTTGTCAAACCTAGGTCCAAGTTTATCTATGATTAATCAATTCATATAAGTCGGGCATCCCCAGACCCTCAGGTGTGAAAGCGATAGCTTACGTCCTATCCATATCTCATATGGAGTTTTAATCACAGACTTACTTAGAATCTTATTTAAAATATAGCAAGCTGATTTGAGTGCATATCTCTAGAAGGATATCAACAAGCTGGCAAAACCCATCATGGATCGGACCATGTCTAACAGAGTCTAATTCTTCCTTTCAAACACACCATTATGCTGTCGTATCCCTAGAGGAGTCCATTGGAAGAGAATTCTATTTTCTCATAGATATATGAGAAACTCACTAGAAATATATTCCCCTCCTTGATCAGATCAAAGAGTTTTAATACTTTTTTTAGTTTATTTTTCTACTTCACTTTCGAATCATTTGAATATTTCAAATGATTTTGACTTATGTTTCATCAGATAGACATATCCATATCTGGATAGATCATTTGTGAAAGTAATAAAATAGAGATATCCATCTTTAGCACTAGTGCTCATAGGTTCACATACATCAGTATGTACTTGTTGGGGATAAAATGATCCCTACTGAAGTCCTTGTCCAAAGTCCTTGACCATCAACCACCTTTCTATTAAGGTTTATCGATTTCTTCAACTAAGAGTTTGTACTGTAGAACCTTCCCAAAGCACATAGAAGCCCAGTGATACGATCTTGAATGATAATGAAGAACTACTATTAAACTAACCTTGCCTTCCAAACTCCTCTAGTCATGCTTCTTTCAAACGAATTCCTCCAGTCATACTCCTTTCAGATGAATTCCTCCAATTGCACTCCTTTCGAATGAACTCCTCCAGTCACGTTCCTTCTAGATAAACTCCCCCAGTCACGCTCGTTCCATACATAAGGGGGGAGCACGAAAGTCTCAAATCTTGACTTAGGGGGAATCCACTTGTGTGCAACTTAGTAAGCTTTCAAACTTTCTGAAGTAATTAGATGTTGCCCTTAATAGTCCTTGGCTGATCTTAAGATCACTATGGACACCAGAGTCTCCAATCTACATCCAATCTTCAACAAAAGGATCTAAACCACCCACAACTTAGGATAAATGATAACTTATCCTCCATAACAAACTCCACGTGGCCTTAGCGGTCCACTATCAGATGGTTATAGTTGTCACCATTAATTTGTTACATGCTTCATCTTTAAAATGGACCCTTCAGATATGTTTCTTCCAAGCTCTATTCTCCTTCCCGTCACTTTGCTTCTTAATATCCTGAGCTCTCCATTCCAGTTGGTCAAAAAATTAACTTAAGCATTGGAGGGTCCTACCAGAGCCCCCCACCTTCGATCTAGACTTTGTTTTGTAGGTCTCATTGGTGGCCTCACCTTCTCCACTCTAGCCACCTCTAGTGTCCTCATGGATTTTCACACCAACAGGATTGGTGTTAGAGGAAGGAACTTTGAGCCCTTATTCTAAAAGGAGTGCCCAGTCAATTCTACCTACTTTCTTTTCTATCTTAATTTCTTAAATCTACTTTTGTTTAATCTCCTCCTACTCTAGAGATGCCCCCAAGGAAGTCAACCACCTGGTAGTCCACCACTTCTGCTGCCAGATTCGAGCTAGATCCATCCATTCTGGGTCCATCATCCGCTCCCCGACCTCCTCTATCAGCGGCCATGGTAGATCCAGAGTAGTTCAACCTACTGATGCAGTAGGTTCAAGGCCTCACTAAAATGGTGCAGGCCATACAACAACCTTCGACAGCAATCCGATCGAAAAATCCCTAGCCAGAGCCTCGAAAACCAGTGCCAAGAAGGGCAACCTGGGTTAGCAAGCCCATCACCTCCGAAAATGGGAAACAAAAAGCAGGAAGCTCCTGTTCCGATCATGATTCTTTTTTTGAAGAGACTATTTTCATCTACAGTCAGTGGCCCTCTGAGATCCACGATCGAGATGATGCTCTCGATCAAAAGCTTTAGGACATGAATCGATGGATTGAGGAGCTCCGCCATGCTACTCCAATCCACCATGATAATATTTGCACCGATCCCCTCTTCTCTATCAAAATCATGTAAGAACCTATTCTGCCGAACTTTAAGCTCCCCCAATTTGAAATCTATTATAGGACTTCTGATCCAATCGACCACCTTAAAGCCTTTCGGACAATGATGCTGCTACATGACATGTCGAATGCCATCCTATGCTAAGTTTTTTCATCTACCTTGAAGGGAGCAGCGAAAAATTGATACTCAAGCCTTAAGCTTGGTACAATCTTCTCTTTTGATCAAATGAGCCATCAATTTATAGCTCATTTTACAAGCAGCCAACATCCAAGATTAGGTTCGGACTTCCTCATTAACATAAAGCAAAATGAGGGAGAGTCTATCCGAGCCTACGTCAGTCGCTTTAATGCTACTGTGTTGGAGGTCCGAAACTTAGACCAGTCTATAGCCATGGCCGAACTAAAGGGTGATCATTAGAAGAATGATCTTCTATCGTTCTTGGAAAGAAAGTACCATAGAAACTTTGCTGATATGTTAGCCCAGGCTGAAGGTTATGCCCAGGCAGAAGAGGCCTTTAAACTGAAGGATGATGAGATCGTGAGAGAATGGCAAGTAGGTGAATCCAACAAACCCGCCTCTGAATGAAAACTAAGTAAAGGTCGGTCGTGCTCGTGAACTCCTCCTGAGTGCAGATGAGCCCGAACTCCTACTTGAGCTCGTTGACCAAGAAGTCCAGATCGGAGGACCTGGTGGAACTGTCCTTCTAAAAAATTCAACAACTACATTTCCTTGAATGCCCTAAAGACTCAGGTGCTAATGAAGATAAGGGAGCAGCTGGCAGAGCCAAAGAGGATGCTGACTCATCCGACCAAGTGCAACCCCAATAAGTACTATTCTTACCATCGTAACCATGGTCATGAAATAGAAGAATGCATTCAGCTTCAGGATGAGATCGAGGCACTAATCAGAAGAAGTCGACTGGACTAGTTTATCAGGCATCGATCGGAGAGGAGAGAAGATCGTTCGAGAGCCTAATCACAACTAAAACCATCTTGACGGGATGAGCCCCAAGAATATTGGCGCCCTCTTGGAGTCATCAGTACTATCACTGGAGGACATTAGCAAGGGAAGGCCAGTAGATTAGTAGAGCTGGTAAAAAGGCAGTGGACTAAAGAACACATTACTTTCACTAAAGAAGATGCTCAGGGAGTTCAGCTTCTACTTAATGATGTAGTTGTAGTTACTTTAAATATTGTCGATTATGATATACGCCATATTTTAATTGATAATGGATACTCTGCTGATGTCTTATTTTATGATGCTTTCTCCAAAATGTCCATATCTATTGATAGGATGGGTCCAAAGAATTCTCCATTGGTGGGGTTCATGGGTGATGTAGTGTTGGTGGAAGGAATAATAACATTGCCTTTGGTAGCTGGCCGATACCCAAAGCAATCTAAGACACAAGTTGATTTTTTGGTAGTCAAAGCCCCTCCTGCTTACAATGTTATCCTTGGCCAACCTAGTTTGAATACACTTTAAGCTATAGTTTTAACTTTCTATCTAAAAGTGAAGTTTCCAACAAGCTATGGAGTCGAAGAGATTAGAGGAGATTAGGCACTTGCTTGACACTGCTATAATATTGCCTTGTAGGGGGAGACAAAAGACATTTATCCAGGGGATGGGCTTGTTGCTCGTGATGATCTATCTGAAGAAAGAATGGAACCCATTGACGATCTTGAAGAAATCCTCTTGAATGATGGGAATGAAGAGCATACTATGAAGAACAGCTCAAACCTAAAAGAAGAAGCTAAAAAGCAGCTCATCACATTCTTGCAAAGAAATGCTAATGCCTTTGCCTCGATGCCTGCATACATACCTGGGATTGATGTAGAAGTCATGAAACACCATCTAGGCAAGGATCTTAAGAGATGACCAATAAAGCAGAAAAAATGCAGTTTTGCATCAAAGTGGCAGAAGGCTATAATGGATGAGGTCAACAAGCTACTTAAGGCGGGATTCATTCGAGAAGTACTTTACCCAAACTGGATCACAAATATTGTTCTTATTAAAAAAACAAATGGCAAATGGAGGATGAGCATAGACTTCACAAATTTAAACACAGTCTGCCTAAAAGACAGCTATCCTCTATCGAGGATCGATCAACTAATGGACACAACCTCAGGCCATGAACTCCTCACCTTCATGGATGCTTTCTCCAAATATAACAAAATCCAGATGGCACCACAGGATGAAGAGAAGACTACTTTTGTTATTGACCATGGTCTTTTTTGTTACAGAATCATGCCCTTTGGACTAAAAAATGTCGGTATGACATACCAGCACCTGGTGAATAAAATTTTTAAATGGCAGATTGATCGCAATATGGAGGTTAATGTAGATGATATGCTAGTTAAAAGTCGATCTTCATCAAATCACATTACCAACCTTAAGGAGACCTTTAGTATCCTTCGAAAGTATAAGATGATGCTGAATCCTATCAAATGCACCTTCAGGATAACTTCAGGAAAGTTCTTAAGATTCACGTGTTAGATGTATGCCCTAAAAGCCAGATTGGCTGACACTTGTAATACACTTCTAAAGATAATTTTATAATTTTGACTATAAATTAATAAAAGGATTATTTTCTATCGTAGTGTATATTTTAAAGTGTCTGTGGTACATCCTTTGAGTTAATGGTAATGATAATTCATATTTTCAAGAGTTGAAAATTTAAGACATGAATTTTCATAATTAACTTATAAACTGCTCCTGATCGTAGGATCATCATGAGGATGGTGATCGATCCAGAAGGTTCATGTATGATCACTTTCTTAGGATAGATGTATCTTTAGTCTATGGTGTGGAGACACCAGAGTAAGAGTATGGTACTTATTAAAGAATGAGGGCACTGAGCGTGATCACCTCGAGTAGTCATAAGAAAGTCTACCTTCTTGTCGATGACTGACTCGATGCTGCAGTGGTGTGTATGGTTCTTTAAAAGAGGTGCATCGATAGTTCATCTTAAGGGTATTATAGTTTGACTACACCATAACTCGATCTTCTAGCCATTCAAAATCTTGAGGTGTATGTTGGCTATAGCATATTCATTATAGGAATTGGATTGCACCAATAGGAGATCTATCTAACTCAGTAGATAAGGAGTAGCCCTATGATAATTATGAGATTGAGTCCATAAGTTCATGGCCATGATAGAGTGAAGATGATAGAAAGAGTTTTTATTAGGGTTTCATATTGGACTCAAATAGGTTGATTAATTCATATGATGGATGTTGGGTTTGATGAGTTCACCTTAACCTTAATCTAGTCGGAGCTCAAGATAGAAGAATCCAATCACACAGGTAACTGCACTAAGAGGTTCATTTTTAGTTTTGATGAGTTTTCACTGTGTACTACTATGTATCACTAATGAATTTTGGGAGCAATTAGAATGATTTTGATGATCAATCATTCCAATTTTATGAATCAAAAAAGTTCTAGTCTATCGAAAGGTGTTGATCGTGACATATCTCATTACCAAACGAAACTAAACCTAACTAGATCATACAAATAAGGATTTGGATCTAGATGTCATCAATTGAGCTAACCCAGTTCGATTGTTTTGGATTAGATCCAATCAGGTTCAAGAAAATTATGCCAGCACACATTGAAGGAGAAATCCTGATTTCTCAGATCAGGTTCATTCAAATCTGATCGGATCAAGAGAGATATTTCAAAAATTTTTTCCATGTATCTAGATCAGATCTGAGATATTTCAAATCTAATTTTATAAATCTAATGAATAAAAATAAAAATAAATTAAATCTAATTTAATTATATCTTAATTTTGGGTAATCCGATTATCCTTTGATGATCCTGTTGATTGCCTAAGGTTCTACATCTAGTCACGCAAGCGCCTGGCCTCTACCAATATCCACTCAGGATGGATCTAGAGATCTTCTTCTTCTTTATCATTTCTCCAAAAATCATATCTAGATCTGATTTGGAGGATCTTCAAAACTCCTTATGAAGATCTGTTGTCATCTCTGTAGTAGTGCTGCCTTCTTCCTTTCTCGTCAGCTTTTTCTTGTATGGATCGCACCAAACTGCAACCCAACTTCTCTTGGATGTGGAGAGGAGAGAGAGGATTAGAAGATGGCATGGAGGAGGGAGAGGGGTAGCCTTGGAGCATGGCTAAGAGAAAACTCTATCAATGTGGGGTGCAGACAGGGTTTATATAGACCCTGCTGCGCCATGCAGTGCCACATCATCCCGACCAATCATGTTGCTTCATGCAATCAAATCTAAATCTAATTAGGGGGATGACATCACCTGATCCAATTAGATGAGAGCCCCTCTAATTCATCCTTAGATGGTGCCTAAGACTAGTCAAAGTCTTTGGTTAGGGGTCACCTAAGTAGAAACCAAGAAGTAACCTAGAGTCCCATCTGTATGGGAATCTAGGCATCCCTATTCATGGGTGCATGCCTAGGGAGGCATGCACCCTCTTCTTTCTAATTTTCAGTAAGGGGAGAAGCCCCTATCTACTCTCCAATAAGTGCATGACACATGGAAATATGTCCAAGGGTCAAAGGTCAACGTTTGATCAAAGTCAAAGGACAAGAATTAGCAGATGATGAAAAATGGTAGGTGCTATTGCAAATTTATGTCATAAATTAAGATAACCCTTTTCTAATCTAGACAAGCTCCAGTCAGACCAAGTAAAGGTACCTGAGTGAGCACAAACTCATTTAGCTTAGTCGAGATAACTTTTAATGATAGTAGAAGGAGAACGTTAGGTTCAATCGTGTGCTAGCATGATTTCTTTGAACCTAATTGAATCTAATTCAAATCAATTGAATTAGGTTAATCCAATTGATGATATCCAGATCCAAATTCTTATTTGTGTGATCTAGTTAGATTCAGTTCTATATGATAATGAGATATATCGCTATCTCTATCATCGACATCATCAAAACTCCTTTCGATGGATCAAAACTCTTTTGATTCAGACAACTAGAATGATCAATCATCTAAATTATTCTAACTGCTTCCAAAATCCACCAGTGACACCTAGCAGTATATGGTGATAATCAATCAAAATTAAAAATGAACCTCTCGGTGTAGCTACCTGTGTGATTAAGTTCTTCTATCTTGAGCATCGATCAGATTAGGATTAAGGTGAACTCGTCAAACCCTAATTTCTATCATATGATTTAATCATTCAATTCAAGTCCGATGTGAAAACCATAATAGAAACTCTTTCTATTATTTCATGCTGCCATGGCCATGGGCTTATGGACTTGATTCTCATGATCATCATAGGGATGCTCCTCATCAATCGAGGTAGATAGATTCCCTCTTGGTACAATCCAATTTCTACAATGAATATGCTATAGCCAACATACACCTCAGGGTTCCAAATGGCTAGAAGACCGAGTCATGATGTAGTCAAACTATAACACCCTCAGGATGAATTACCGATGCACCTCAGGTCAAAGAACCAGACACACCACTGCAGCTTTGAGTCAGTCATCGATGGAAGGTAGACTTCCTTATGACTACTCGAGGTGGTCACGCTAAGTGCCTTCGTTCTCTAACAAGTACCTATACTCTCGCTCCAGTGTCTCTACATCGTAGACTCAAGACTCATCTACTACGAAGAAGCAATTGTACACCAACCTTTTGGATCAATCACCATCCTCATGATGATCCTACGGTCAGGAGCATTTTATGAATTAATAATAAAAATTCTTGTCTTAAATTTTCAACTCCTAAAAATAAGAATTATCATTGCCATTAACTCAAGGGATGTATCACAGACACTAAATAACATATTTATGATAGAAAATAATTCATTTTATTATTTATAGTTAAAATTATAATTTTGCCTCTAGAAGTGTATTACAAATGTCAGCCAATTCTGACTTCTAGAGCACACATATCTAACAAACTTCCACTTGACCTAAAGCTAGTTGGCTACAAATCTAAGTCCAATCTTCTCAAGGTGGGCTTCAATCATCTGCTAGCCCAACGACTTTATAAGCAAGTCCGTCCCATTATCTGCGGAGTCGACTCTTTTGACCTTGATGTAACCCTTCTCGAGGTAATCGCGGATAAGGTGGTATCACCACTCGATATGCTTGAATTTTTGGTGAGACCTGGACTCCTTAGCAAGGGCTATGGCACTATTGTTATCGCAGTATAGAGGAATGGCATCTGATAGCATCACTCCAATCTCTATGACAAACTTCATGTACCAGAATGCCTCCTTTGCAGCTTCTGATGTAGCGATGTATTCTACTTTCATGATGGAATCTATTATTACTGTCTGCTTGAAACATTTCAACTAACAGCTCCACCATTGCACACAAATAGACTCCCAGATGTTGACTTTCGATCATCTACATCGGACATAAAATTCGAGTCTGTATACCCCTGGACTTGGAGTTCTCCATTACCAAAGACCAACAACATATCCTTAGTTCTTCTCAAGTACTTAAGGATACATTTTATAGAAGTCCAGTGTTCTTCATCTGGATTTGACTGATATCTGCTCGTGACACTCACAGCATAGGCTATATCAGGTCGTATACATAACATGGCATACATGAGGCTCCCTATTGCTAAAGCATAAGGGATCTTGCTCACGCATTCTATTTTCTTAAGTATGCTAGGGCACATCTTTTTGGAAAGATGAATGCCATGTCTGAAGGGTACCAAACCCCTCTTAAAGTTTTTCATGCTAAACCTCTTTAGCACTTCCTCTATGTACATCTTCTATGAAAGTCCTAGCATCCTATTCGGTCCATCTCCATAGATCTTAATTCATAGAATAAAGGATACTTCTCCTAGGTCTTTCATGGAGAATTCTTTAGATAACCACATTTTAACTATGGTCAACATGGGAACATCATTCCCAATAAGGAGGATGTCATTCACATACAATACGAGAAAGACAACAACGCTCCCACTGACCTTTTTGAAGATACATGGCTTCTCATTTTTGATGAAAACAAATAATTTGATCACATCATTCAAATGAGTGTTTCAGCTCCGAGATGCTTACTTAAGTTCATATATGGACCTTTGCAGCTTGCATACCTTGTGATCATCATCACTGGATGTGAAACCTAGTGGCTATTCCATATAGATATCTTCCTTAAGATATCCATTTAAGAATGCCATTTTCACGTCCATTTGCCATTTTTTATAATCGAAATAGGCTGCAACAGCAAGCAATGTGCTGATGGATTTAAGCATAGCTATCGACAAAAAGGTATCCTAATAGTCAATGCCTTTGCGTTGACTATAACCTTTTGCCACTAATCTAGCTTTAAATATCTCCACATTTCCATCTGCACTAATCTTTCTTTTGTAGATCCATTTACATCCAATAGGTAATATACCTTCTGGTGGATGTACCATGGTCCAAACTTGGTTTGAGTGCATCAAGTCAATTTCTGACTTCATTGCCTCTAACCATTTCTCCGAGTCGATATCCGATATCGCCTCGTTATAGGTTTTGGGATCATCATCATGAAACCCATTACCTACAAGAAATATTTTCTCTACTTTCTCTAAAATAGTACCTAAGTACCTTTCAAGAGGATGGAAAACTCTTTTTGATCTATGAGGTGGAGGAGGTAGTAATTGCATTGGCTTAACCTGATTTGGTTCTATTTGGTCCTTAGCTTGTTGCTCTTGTGAGACTTTCTCATCGAGTTTGATCTGCTTTCCAATGCTGCTATCTTGAATAAACTATTTTTCAAGAAAGATGGCATGTCGACTCACAATCACATTGTGATCTTCTGGAATGTAGAAATAATATTCTAATGACTCTTTAGGATATCTTATAAATTAAGCTCTGAAGGACCTAAAGTCTAACTTATCCGCTTATTGTCTTTTGACATGAGCCGAACAACCCCAAATTTTGAGATGACTCAGACTTAGTTTTTTACCATGCCATATCTCATACGGTGTGGTAGGAACGGTTTTAGAAGGAACCCTATTCAGTAAGTATATTGTAGTTAACAAACAGTATCTTCAAAGAAAATCAGGGAGGTCTATGAAGCTCATCATGGATCGGACCATATCTAATAGTCCGATTCCTCCATTCTGAAATCCCGTTGAGTTGATGTGTTCCAGGTGGAGTCTATTGAGAGACTATGCCATTTTTTTTAAGATAGTTTAGGAATTCTTGACTAAGGTATTCACCTCCTCGATCTGATTGAAGAACCTTAATGGGTTTTTCTATTTGCTTTTCTACTTCATGTCTGAATTCCTTGAACTTTTCAAAAGCTTCAGACTTGTGTCTCATAAGATACACATATCCATACCTAGATAAATCATCGATAAAGGTTATGAAGTAGACAAAGTTGCCTCTAGCTGGCACATCAAATGGTGCCGCACACATCAGTATGTACTAGAGCAAGAAGATCCGTGGCTCTTTCTCCATGTCCTACAAAAGGGAGCTTAGTCATTTTGCCATGAAGACAAGATTCACAAATTGGATATGACTCGAAAGTCAACGAACTCAATAGTCCGATTTTCTCCAATTTGTTAACCCTATCTTTTGCTATATGACCTAGTCTTAGGTGCCATAGATACCTATCGTTTGGACTATCCCTAGGTCATTTCATGGTATTCATATTTTGCTCGATATTAAAAATAGATACATCAATATGTAACTGATAAAGAACATTAATAAAGAAACCACTTGCAATTTTATTTCTTTCATAAAGAATGTTATAATGGTCCTTAAGAAAACTAATTACATAGCTTTCTAATGCAAGGCAAGAAACAAAAATCAAATTCCTGCTTGCTGCAGGCACATAATAACAATCTTTTAACACTAAGTCTAAACCAGATGGTAGTCAAAGAGGGTATGTTTCCATAGCCACGGCAGCAACTCTTTCTCTATTTTCGATGTGCAAGATCATCTTACTATCCCTCAGCCTCCTGCTATCCTCAAGACCCTGCATGGAAGTGCACAAATGAGCACTAGAACCAGAGTCAAACACCCAATTGGATGTAGAAGAAACCATAAGGCTAGACTCAATAATCAGCATACCTCCAGAAGGACCTGCCTCCTTCTTATTCTTCAGAGTGGCCAGGTAAGTAGGGCAGTTCCACTTTCAATGGCCGTTATTGTTGTAATGAAAATACTTTTCTTTGTCAACGGCCTTCTTCTTTAGCTCTATCTTTTTCTTCTTTCCTCCTTCCACCTTCTACTTGTTCATAGACTTCTTCTTCTTTCCAACAGACTTTTATTTGGATGAAGTTCATTCCATAAACTGAGCCTTTAAAACCATTCATAGAAAGCTCAGCGATAACCAGCATGTTCATAAGTTAGGCCAGGGAATTTTGAAGTTTATGCATATGATAGTTCATGATGAACTATCCATATGCATCAGTCAAGGATTGCAGAATTATATCATTCTGTAGATCCAAGTCTAACTTCACTTCGAGCTTCTCAAGCTCTTCTAAATCCTTGATCATCATCAGATAATGATCTTGGACTGACTGCCCATCATGCATCTTAGCCTTGAATAGTCATTTAGTGACTTGATACTTGGTTGCGTGACTCTGTTCACCAAACATCTCTTGTAGGTGAGCCAATATTTGGTGGCAGTCCTGATATCTTCATGTTGGTGCTGAAGTTCATCAGACATCGAGCCCAACATGTAATATCTGGCCTTATTATCTTCGTCCATCCACTTATCCAGAGATGCTCTCTATTCAATGGATGGATGGGCTGGTAAGGTGGGAGGGTCCTGGTCCAATACATGAATTATCTTTTCAGAATCCAAAATAATTTTGAAGTTTCCAAAGCCAATCCTTGTAATTTGGTTCGGTCAGTCTATGGGTGTCCAGGATTCGTGCTAGTGGGTTGGATGCAGATATTTTCCTATAGAGAGTCAAAGTTTCTAGTTAGATATTGTAATTAAGACTTAACCAATTTGTTTAGAGTTTTAATTTTTAAACAAATTAGCTTTCACTATTTTCTCGAATCCCTACACTTTCTTTGTAGAGATGCAAAAATCTCTACGATTAATGATTTCTAGTGGATGGTGCGGTCCCACCAACTGACTCATCACCTCACCTAATAGTTATTGGTGATGGGTTAGCCGATGAGTGAATAACTCTTGTTCAATGATTCTCTAATCATGGTGCACCCAAACTTGGTCTCTAATTCATGAATCTCATCATGCTCGAAATATTGATCTACTCCTTAGTTAAGTCAGACCCACCATTTGCACAGATTGGATTCCTAATGGAGTCTCTCATCATATCTAGAATATTGAGCCCAATCCATCCTCCAGCCCATAGCATCCAATGCCTAATAGAAATGGTTGCATCTTTTCAGTGCAACTGAACCACTATAACCAACCGAGAACAACCAATCCTGGAAAGGGCCCGCATATCTATAGTTATGGAAGATCTTTGACTTAATCTTTGCTTAAGAAGATTTGATTTACGTCTCATTAAACTAGACTTGACGTAGTCAAAACCATTATGACTAACCTAGTGGCATGGGTTAGCTCAGATTATTGACCACCTTAGATCAGAACTGAGTTAACAAACATGGCCAGGTAAGTGAGACCGGTGGAAGGGATATGCCATTAACTTGATAAGAATGCATTCGAGTCGAGTAGCTCCTAATTAAAAATCAGTCGGTCGTATCTGCCAAACTTACCTTAGACACCAAATTATTGAGCTAGAATCAATCGAGTTAGCCTACAACCAGACTCTAACCACTGAGCCTAATTAGGTCTTAGCTTGATCGATCACTCACATGACTCGATCTTGATCCAGACTTAATCCTATTAGGCTGGTCAATTTAAGCACTGTTGATCCCATCTAACCAACTCGTGATTTGGTTTGATCAACCACTTAGATCTAATTGAGCTACCCAAGCCTGAATCCAATATTATAAATATGTTTTAGATCTAAAATTCTCAATTTTAGATCTAATTAATATTTCATAATCATAATTTTTAATTAAGTTAGGGTTCACAAACAAAACATGTAAATAAAATCCTAGGATTTTAGGATCTGGAGTTTTGCAGAAAGTAAGTTCTTGATTTTTGATTAAGAATGAATGCGCAGTACCCCTACACATCATAAGAACACTCCATCGAATGGAAGGAGAGAATATTTAAACCCTACTTTATTCTTATAACTGCACGGCTAAGGGGGACGCCTTAATAAAAAATATAAATCTACAAAACTAGTTACATCTACATCATATATCTCATATATAAAATTGATCTAACTTAATACATATTTTGCATACATCTCATGTATCATATCATGCATATTTTTTTCAGATTTAAATTATCTCATAATTATCTAGAAAATTAGATTTAAATTGATCGCATCAAAATAATTTCTAATCTAGATAATTATGTAGAACTATTCTACAACTAGTCTAATCATGCATGCATCATATCTCACATGATCTAAAAATTAAATAATTTTATTTTTTATTTTCTAGATCTTACTATAATATTTATAATAACTAAAAAATATAAAATAAATATAATTAAAATTATAATTTAATCAAAATAAATCATGATCATGCAAGACTATGTATAGAACTATTCTATTTTACAACTTGTCATGCATATTATAGAACTTAGATCTATATTATTTAATTTTAATTTTTCTAATTTTAGATCTAATCACATCTCATGTGATATCTAAAATTACTAATTATTAGATAAAAAATAAATAAGAATTAGATCTAAATAATTTATAGAACCTAGCTCTGATACTAGTTGAAGGGAAAATCCTAATTTTTTAGATCAGGTTCGTTCAGATCTGATTTGATCAAGAGAGATATTTCAAAAATTTTTCTCATATATCTAGATTAGATATGAGATATTTTAGATCTTATTTTATAGATCTAATGATTAAAAATAAAAATAAATTAAATCTAATTTAATTATACCTTGATGCTAGGTAATTCGATTATCCTTCGATGATCCTACTGATTATCTGAGGTTCTGGATCTAGCCATGCAAGCAGCTGGCCTCTACCGGTATCCACTCTAACTTGATTTAGAGATTTTCTTCTTCTTTATCACTTTTTTAAAAATTAGATCTGGATCTAATTTGAAGGATCTTCAGAACTCCTTCTGAAGATCTATTGTCATCTCTGCAGTAGTGCTGCCTTCTTCCTTTCCCGTCAGCTTTTTTTTGTACGGATCGCACAAAACTGGAGCCCAACTTTCCTTGGGCATGGACAGGAGAGAGAGGATCAAAAGATGATATGGAGGTGGGAGAGGGGCAGCCATGGGGAGTGGCTAAGAGAAAACTCTATCAAAGTGGGGTGCAGACAGGGTTTATATAGACCCTGCTACGCCATGCAGTGCCACATCATCCAAATCAATCACGTTGCTTCATGCAATCAGATCTAAATTTGATTGGTGGGATGATATCACCTGATCCAGTTAGATGAGAGTCTCTCTAATTCATCCTTAGATGGCACCTAAGACTAGTCAAAATCTATGGCTAGGGGTCACCTAAGTAGAAACCAAGAAGCAACCTGGAGTCCCATCCATATGGGACTCCAGGCATCCTTATCAATGGACACACGCCTCCCTAGGCATGCACCCCCTCCTTTTCAATTTCTAATAAGGGGACAAGCCCCTATCTGCTCTCCAATAAGTGCATGACACATGGGTAGATGTCCAAGAGTCCAAGGTTAGTGTTTGACCAAAGTCAAAGGACAAGAATTAGCTGATGACGAAAAATGGCAGGTGTTGTCTCAAATTTATCTTATAAATTAAGACAATCATTTTTGGACCTAGACAAGCTCCAATCAGACCAAGTAAAGGTATCTGAGTGAGCACAAACTCATTTGGCTTAGTCGAGACAACTTTCAATGATAGTAGAAGGAGAACGTTAGGTTCAATCATGTGCTAGCATAATTTTCTTGAACCTAATTGAATCTAATTCAAATCAATTGAATTGGGTTAATCTAATTGATGATATGCAGATCTAAACCCTTATTTGTATGACTTAGTTAGGTTTAGTTCTGTATGGTAATGGGATATGTCACGATCTCGATCATCGACATCATCGAAACTCTTTTCGATGGATCAAAACTTTTTTGATTCAAACAACTAGAATGATGGATCATCTAAATCATTGTAATTGCTCTCAAAATCCACCAGTGACACCTAGCAGTATATGGTGGCAACCCATCAAAACTAAAAATGAACCTCTCAATGCAGCTATCTATGTGATTAGCTTCTTCTATCTTGAGCCCTGATCAGATTAGGGATAAGGTGAACTCATCAAACCCTAATTTCTATCATATGATTTAATCATTCGATTCAAGTCCAATGTGAAAATCTATAGACACTCTTTCTATTATTTCACTCTACCATGGTAATGGGCTTATGGACTTGATTCTCATGATCATCATAAGACTGCTCCTCATCCATCGAGCTAGATAGATTTCCTCTTGGTGCAATCCAATTCCTATAATGAACATGCTATAGCCAACATACACCTCAGGATTCTGAATGGCTAGGAGACCGAGTCATGGTATAGTCAAACTATAATACCCTCAGGATGAACTATTGATGCACCTCAGGTTAAAGAACCAGACACACCACTGCAACTTCGAGTCAGTCAATGAGAAGGTAGACTTCTTTATGACTACTCGAGATGGTCACGCTCAGTGCCCTAATTCTCTAACGAGTACCTATACTCTCGCTCCTATATCTCTACACCATAGACTCAAGACTCATCTACTATGAAGAAGCGATTGTACACCAACCTTCCAGATCAATCACCATCCTCATGATGATCCGATGGTTAGGAGCATTTTATGAGTTAATAATGAAAGTTCATGTCTTAAATTTTCAACTCTTGAAAATAAGAATTATCATTGCCATTAACCCAAGGGATGTATCACAAATAATAAATATATATTTATGATAGAAAATAACTCATTTTATTATTTATAGTCAAAATTATAATTTTACCCCTAGAAGTATATTACAAGTGTCAGCCAATTTTGGCTTCTAGGGCACACATATCTAATAATGATTGAGCCTAACTTTATCCTTACGTAATCTTTCTGATTCATCACAACCAAATCAAATTTTATTTGACTCATTTCTATATTTTGAATGGGTTTATTTTTATTTGACTGGAACAAGTCTAGATCAGATTAATTATAGAAATTAAATCCATTCATAGTGCAAATGGACTAGGGTCAAAGGTTGACCTATTTGAGAGAATTGAGGGTCACCTGATCAGATGTTTTTAGAAAATTTTTTAAAAATTTTTTTGATCTAATTTTTGGATATGTGATAGGAAAAGAGACATACATTGGGTGTACCAAATTTTATGATTTTTAGAGATGCCTAGACTGAGTTATAATAGAGTTTGATTTGGATCAAACTCTTGAGGGAAGAGTCCTACACAGTGGACTCTTCCTTATCAACTCATGCTGATACCTTTTTGAATCAATTTTGGTGATAAAACTATATGCGATCTGGTGGTTTTTCATGGAGAATAATCTCTAGCATCCCTTTGATCAAATAATAAGTAATTTGGTCAAAGAAGGACTCTACATGGCATTGGGTTTGAGAAACCTTTCTCATGCCATTATGAAGCATCGCACAAAATATATTTTCCATGCCCAAAGGAGCCCGTTATCTGATATCCCACACCACCTCTATCCTATCTCTCCCTCTCTTCTACAAGCCTAGAAAGTTAGGCACAAATATGAGTTGAAGGTCCAAGATTTTTGGCATAAGATTCAGGATCTACGCGATGGTGTTTGTGAGACGGACAAGCAGTCTTCTCAAATTATTTTGAAGATTCTTTAGATCAGACACAAATCTGATCTTTGAAGAAAAGATTCATGAGCAGAAGACATCCAGATCCTACCCGAGTAGATATCGGTAGAGTCCAGACACATGCATGGCTCCTTCCAGAACCGCAGGATAGATCAGGATCATCACAGGATAATTTGATTACCCAAAATTAGTTATGAAATTAAATTAGATTTAATTTTATTTTTGATTTTTAATATCATATCATTAGGATTATATTTGAGATATCTCAAATCTAATTAGGATCATAAAAATTTTTTTTAAAAATATTTCTTCAGATCCAATCAAATCTGAACGATCCTGTGCAAGAAAAACATGATTTTTTCTTCAACTGATATCAGAGATGCATTGGCAGTTCATTAGATCTAATTTAATTTTTATTTATGATCTAATATTTAAGGATTTTAGATGTTACATTAGATATGATTAGATTTAAAATTATAAAATTAAAAATTAAATTATTTGGATCTAAAATATATGAGATGCATGACTAGACTAGGTATAGAATAGTTCTATGTGTAGTCTAGTATGATCATATATTTAATTTAATTAAATATAATTTTAGATCTATTTAATTTTTATTTTTTTTAATGTTATAATTATTGTAATCAGATCTAAAAATAAAAAATAAAGTTTTTAATTTTTGATTTATTCATATAAGATATGAAAGATGCATGCTTAGACTAGTTATAGAATAGTTCTATAAAATATCTAGAATAGTTTTGTTTGATGTGATCAAATTTAAATTATATATTTTAGATTTAATATATGATATTTTAGATCTAAAAGTATGCATGATTAATTGACTTATGATACATGAGATGTATGCAAAACATGTATAAGTTACATCATTAATTATATATGCGATATATGATTTAGATCTAACTAGTTTTATAGTGGAAATTATATTTTTGATTAAGATGTTTCCCTTGGCCGTCCGATCATAAGAGTAAAGTAGGGTTCAAAGGCCCTCTCCTTCCATTCGATGGGATGTTCTTATGATGTATATGGGTGTTGCACTTTCATTCTTAATCAAAAATTAAAACTTATTTTTCTGCAAAACCCAAGATCTTGAAACCCTAGAATTTTATTACATATTTTGTTCATGAATCCAAAACTCAATTAATAATTAAGATTATGAAATTAATTAGATCTAAAAATTATAAATTTTTAGATCTAAGATATATTCATAAAATTGGGTTCAGGCTTGGGTAGCTCAATTAGATCTAGCGGTTGATCAAACTCAATCAAGAGTTAGTTAGGTGGGATCAAAGAAAGCTTAGATCTGACCAGTCTAATAGAATTAAGTCTGGGTCAAGATCGAATCACATTAAGATGTGACTCGAGCAAGTTAAGACCTAATTTGGCTCTGCGGTTTGAGTCTGGATTGTAGGCTAATCCAATTAACTCTGATTCGATAATTTAGTATCTAAGATAAGTCTGGTAGATACGATCGATGGATTTTTAATTGAGAGCTACTCAACCTGAATGCATTCTTATCGAGTTAATGGCATATCCCTTCCACCAGTCTTACTTACCTGACCATTTATGTCAACCTAGTTCTGATTTGAGGTGGCTAACAATTCGAGCCAATCCATGCCACTAAGTTAGTTATAATTATTATGACTAAGTCAAGTCAAGTTTAAAAAGACCTAAATTAAATCTTTCTAGAAAAATATTAAGTCTAAGGTCTTCCACCATTGTAGATGTGCGGACCCTTCAAGGGGTTGATTGTTCTCGATTGGATACAGTGGTTCAATTGCAGTCAAAAGATGCAACCATGTCTATTAGACGTTGGATCCTACGAGTTGGAGGATGGGTTGGACTCAATATTTTGGATATGATGAGGGACCCAATCAGAAATTCAATTCGTGCAAATGATAGGTCTGACTTAACTAAGAAGTAGATCAATATTTCGGACATGGTGAGATTCATGAATTAGAGATTAGGTTTGGGTACACCATGATTAGAGAATCATTAGACAAGAGTTGTTCACTCATAAGTTGACCCATCATCAATAACTGTTAGGTGAGATGATGAGCCAGTCGATGGAATCACACCATCCACTAAAAATTAATAATTATGAAGATTTTCGCATCTCCGCTAAGGGACTGTAGGGATCCGAGTAAATAGTGGAAGCCTAATTTATTTAAAAATAAAATTTTTAAATAAATTGGTTAAGTCTAATTACAAAATCTAACTAAAAACTTTAATTCTCTATAGAAAGATGTCTGCATCCAACCCACTAGCCCACATTCTGAACACCCATAGACTGACCGGACTCAACTACAAGGATTGGCTTCGGAACATCAAAATTATTTTGGATTTTGAGAAGTTGACTCATGTGTTAGAATAGGATCCTCCCACCTTACTAGTCCATCCATCTACTGATCAGAGAGCATCCCTTGAGAAGTAGATGGATGAAAATAACAAAGCTAGGTATTACATGTTGGGCTCGATGTCTGATGAGCTCCAGTGCCAATATGAAGACATTAAGACTAGCTACCAAATGTTGGCTCACCTGCAAGAGTTATTTGGTGAACAGAGTTGCGTAGCCAAATATCAAATCACTAGAAGATATTTTAAGGCTCAGATGCATGATGGAAAGTCGGTCCAAGATCATTATCTCATAATGATCAAGGACTTAGAAGAGCTTGAGAAGCTAGGTGTGAAGTTAGATCAGGATTTATAGATTGATATAATTTTGTAGTCCTTGACTGATGCATATGGGCAATTCATCATGAACTACCATATGGATAAACTTCAAAATACCTTGGCTGAACTTATGAGCATGGTGGTTATTGCTGAGCTTTCCATGAAAAGTTCTAAAGGCTTAGTACTTATTGTGGAGTGGATTTCTTCCAAGAGAAAGTATTTTGAAAAGAAAAAGAAGTCCATGAAGAAGCAGAAGGTGGATGGTGAAAAGAAGAAGAAGGCAGAGCCGAAGAAGAAGGACGATAAGAGAAAATGTTTCCATTATGACACTGACAGCCATTGAAAGTGAAACTATCCTCTTTACCTAGCCAGCCTGAAGAATAAGGAGGCAGGTCCTTGTGGAGGTATGCTCATTATAGAATCTAATCTTACGATTTCTTCTGCATCTAGTTAGGTGCTTGACTCTGGTTCTAGTGCTCACTTGTGCACTTGTATGCAGGGTGTTGTGGACAGTAGGAGATTAAGGGATGGTAAGATGATCCTACGCATTCGACATTGAGCAAGAGTTGCTACTGTAGCCATGGAAACCTATCCTCTATGATTACCATCAGAATTAGATTTAGTTCTTAGGAACTATTTTTATGTGCCTATAGCAAGCAGAAATTTAATTTCTATTTCATGTTTAGCACAGAAAAGCTATGTAATTAGTTTTCTTAAGGACCATTGTAATATTCTTTATAAAAGAAAATAAAATTATAAGTGGTTTACTTATAAATGATCTCTATCAGTTACATATTGTTATTTCTATTTTCAATATCAAGCAAAATAAGAATACCATAGGATCAAAATGACCTAGAGATAGTCTAAACAATAGGTATCTTTGGCACCTTAGGCTAGGTCATATAGCTGAAGACATGATTAACAAATTAGAGAAATCCAGACTATTGAGTTCATTGACATTTGAGTCATATCTGATTTGTGAATCATGCCTTCATGGCAAAATGACCAAGGTCCCTTTTGTGGGACATAGAGAAAGGGCCACAGACCTGCTTTTCCTAGAACATACTGATGTAAGCAGTGTTCGATATATGTGCCCTTGAAACCAGAATTGGCTGACACTTGTAATACACTTCTAGTGGCAAAATTATAATTTTGACTATAATAAATAAAATGGGTTATTTTTTATGACATATGTGTATTTAGTATCTGTGATACATCCTTTGAGTTAATGGTAATGATAATTCATATTTTCAAGAGTTGAAAATTTAAGACATGAATAATCATTGTTAACTTATAAAATGCTTCCGACCATAGGACCATCATGAGGATGGTGATTGATCCGAAAGGTTGGTGTACAATCGCTTCTCTTTAGTAGATGAGTCTTGAGTCTACGGTGTGGAGACACCAGAGCGAGAGTATAGGTACTCGTTAGAGAACGAGGGCACTGAGCGTGACCACCTCGAGTAGTCATTAGGGAGTCTACCTTCTCGTCAATGACTAACTCGATGCTACAGTAGTGTGTCTGGTTCTTTGACCTAAGGTGCATCGGTAGTTCACCTTGAGGGTGTTATAGTTTGACTACACCATTACTCGATCTCCTAGCCATTCGAAACCCTGAGGTGTATGTTGGCTATAGCATGTTCATTGTAAGAATTGGATTGCATCAAGATGGAATCTATCTACCTCGGTGGTAGAGGAGCAGCCTTATGATAATCATGAGAATCAAGTTCAGAAGTCCATGGCCATGGCAGAGTAAAATAATAGAAAGAGTTTCTATTTAGATTTTCACATCAGACTCAAATCGAATGATTACATCATATGATAGAGACTAGGGTTTGACGAGTTTACCTTAACCCTAATCTGATCGGGGCTCAAGATAGAAGAACTTAATCACACAGGTAGCTGCACCAAGAGGTTCACATTCAGCTCTGATGGGTTGCCACCATATACTGCTAGGTGTCACTCATGGATTTTGGGAGCAATTAGAATGATTTAGATGATCGATCATTCTAGCTGTTCGAATCAAAAGAGTTCTGATCCATCGAAAGGAGTTTTGATGATGTCGATGATAGAGATCATGACATATCCCATTACCATACAGAACTAAACTTAACTGGATCACACAAATAAGGGTTTGAATCTGGTGATCATCAATTGAACTGGTCTAGTTCAATTGATCTGAATGAGATTCAATTAGGTTCAAGGAAATCATGCTAGCACTCGATTAAACCTAATGTTCTTCTTTTGCTATCATAAATTAGTTGTCCTAACTGAGCCAAAAGAGTTTGTGCTCAATCAAAGGCCTTTATATGGTCTGACTGGAGGTTGTCCAAGTCAAAAAAGGTTGTCTTACTTTGTAAGATATTATCTGCCATTTTTGGTCATCTGCCATTTCTTATTCTTTGACTTTGGTCAAAAGTCTACCTTTGATAGGTCAAATGTTGACCATTGACACTTTGACTTTTGACCACATGTCAGTGAAGGGAAATCCTGATTTCCCTGACCAGGTTCGTTCAGATCTGATCAGATCAAGAGATATATTTCAAAATTTTTCTCTTAGATCTGTATCAGATCAGGGATGCTTCAGATCTGATTCTTATTTATTTAATAAAAATTAAATGAAAAGGATAAATTAAATCACATTCAATTTACCTGAATAGGGTAATCCTATTACCCTGTTGATGATCCTGTTTGCAGCGGAAGGTTCTGGATCTAGCCACGCAAGCGCCTGGCCTCTACCGGTATCCACTCGGGCTGGATCTGGAGATCCTCTTCTTCTCTATCACGCCTCCAAAAATTCAGATCTGGATCTGATCTGGAGGATCTTCAAAACTCCTTTTGAAGATCAGCAGTCGTCCTTTGCAGCAGCGCAGCCTTCTTGCTTTTGATCGCCTTTCCTTGATCTGAATCGCACCAAACTAAGTCCAAAACACTTTTGGACGTGGAGAGCAAGGGGAGAAGAGAGTATGGCATGGAGAAGGAGGGGAGAGGCAGCCTTGGGGCGTGGGAAATCTCTTCTCAATAAGATTGACTCACTTAGGATTAGGGTTGGGCGCAGGGTCTTATTTATAGACTCTGTGATCCAACTCCTCTTCCTTCCCAACCAATCACAACCCTTTGTGAAATCAGATCTAAATCTGATTGGTGGGAATAGAGTCCCCTGGATTCCTCCTTAGAGGGCGCCTAAGACCAGTCAAAGTTGGATTCTTAGAAGAACTCTAATTGGAATCCAAAAAGGAGATGGAGTCCTTGTCCAACAAGGACTCCTAGGCGCCTCCAACTTGGGCTCACGCCACCCTTGGCGTGCGCCCTTCTCCTTGCCAGGTTCTGGCAGGGGGACAGGCCCCCACCAGCTCTCCAATAGGTGCATGACATGTGGTCAAAAGTCAAAGGGTCAATGGTCAACGTTTGACCAGTCAAAGGTAGACTTTTGACCAAAGTCAAAGAACAAGAAATGGCAGGTGACCAAAAATGGCAGGTAATGTCTTACAAATAAGACAACCTTATTCTGACTTGGACAACCTCCAGTCAGACCATATGAAGGCCTCTGATTGAGCACAAACTCCTTTGGCTCAGTCAGGACAACTTATTTATGATAGTAAAAGAAGAACGTTAGGTTCAATCGAGTGCTAGCACGATTTCCTTGAACCTAATTGAATCTCATTCAGATCAATTGAACTAGATCAGTTCAATTGATGATCACCAGATTCAAACCCTTGTTTGTGTGACCCAGTTAGGTTCAGTTCTGTATGGTAATGGGATATGTCATGATCTCTATCATCGACATCATCGAAACTCCTTTCGATGGATCAGAACTCTTCTGATTCGAACAGCTAGAATGATCGATCATCTAAATCATTCTAATTGCTCCCAAAATCCACCAGTGACACCTAGCAGTATATGGTGGCAACCCATCAGAGCTGAATGCGAACCTCTTGGTGCAGCTACCTGTGTGATTAAGTTCTTCTATCTTGAGCCCCGATCAGATTAGGGTTAAGGTGAACTCGTCAAACCCTAGTCTCTGTCATATGATGTAATCATTCGATTCGAGTCCAATGTGAAAATCTAAATAGAAACTCTTTCTATTATTTCACTCTGCCATGGCCATGGGCTTCTGGACTTGATTCTCATGATCATCATAGGGCTGCTCCTCTACCACCGAGGTAGATAGATTCCATCTTGATGCAATCCAGTTCCTACAATGAACATGCTATAGCCAACATACACCTCAGGGTTCCATATGGCTAGGAGACCGAGTAATGGTGTAGTCAAACTATAACACCCTCAAGGTGAACTGCCGATGCATCTCAGGTCAAAGAACCAGACACACTACTGCAGCATCGAGTCAGTCATTGACGAGAAGGTAGACTTCCCTAATGACTACTCGAGGTGGTCACGCTCAGTGCCCTCGTTCTCTAACGAGTACCTGTACTCTCGCTCCGGTGTCTCCACACCGTAGACTCAAGACTCATCTACTAAAGAGAAGCGATTGTACACCAACCTTCCGGATCAATCACCATCCTCGTGATGATCCTATGGTCGGGAGCATTTTATGAGTTAATAATGATTATTCATGTCTTAAATTTTCAACTCTTGAAAATATGAATTATCATTACCATTAACTCAAAGGATGTATCACAGACACTAAATACACATATGTGATAGAAAATAACCCATTTTATTAATTTATAGTCAAAATTATAATTTTGCCCCTAGAAGTGTATTACAAGTGTCAGCCAATTCTGGCTTCTAGGGCACATATATCTAACAATCTCCCACTTGTCCTAAAGCCAATTGGCTACAAGTCTAAGTCCCATCTTCTCAAGGTGGGCTTCGATCTTCTGCTGGCCCAACGGCTTTGTAAGTGGGTCTGCCACATTATCTGCGGAGTCGACTCTCTTGACCTCGACGTAACCCTTCTCGAGGTAATCGCGGATGAGTGGTATCGCCGCTCAATGTGCTTGGATTTCTGGTGAGACCTCGGCTCCTTAGCAAGGGCTATGGCGCCATTGTTGTCGCAGTATAGAGGAATGGCATCTGATGGCATTACTCCAATTTCTGCAGCAAACTTCTTGTACCAGAATGCTTCCTTTGCAGCCTCTGATGCAGCGATATATTCTGCTTCCATGGTGGAATCTGCTATCACCAGTTTGCTTGGAACTCTTCCAGCTGACAGCTCCACCATTGCACACAAACAGACTTCCAGATGTCGACTTTCGATCATCTATATCGGACATGAAATCCGAGTCTGTGTATCCCTGGACTTGGAGTTCTCCATTACCAAAGACCAACATCATATCCTTAGTTCTTCTCAAGTACTTAAGGATACATTTCACAGAAGTCCAGTGTTCTTCACCTGGATTTGACTGATATCTGCTTGTGACACTCACAGCATGGGCTATATCAGGTCGTGTACATAGCATGGCATACATGAGGCTCCCTATTGCAGAAGCATAAGGGATCTTGCTCATGCGTTCTATTTCCTCAGGTGTGCTGGGGCACATCTTCTTGGAAAGATGAATACCATGTCTGAAGGGTATTAATCCCCTCTTAGAGTTTTCCATACTAAACCTCTTTAGTACTTTCCTCTATGTACATCTTCTGTGAAAGTCCTAGCATCCTATTCGGTCTATCCCTATAGACCTTAATTCCTAGAATAAAGGATGCTTCACCTAGGTCTTTCATGGAGAATTCCTTGGACAACCACATCTTGACTGATGTCAACATGGGAATATCATTCCCAATAAGGAGGATGTCATCCACGTACAATACGAGGAAGACAACAGCGCTCCCACTGACCCTTTTGAAAACACATGGTTCCTCTTCATTTTTGATGAAACCAAACTTTTTGATCACATCATTGAAACGAGTGTTCCAGCTCCGAGATGCTTGCTTAAGTCCATATATGGACCTTTGCAGCTTGCAAACCTTGTGATCAGTATCACTGGATGTGAAACCTAGCGGCTGTTCCATATAGATATCTTCCTCAAGATATCCATTTAAGGAATGCCGTTTTCACGTCCATTTGCCATATTTCATAATCGAAATAGGCTGCAACAGCAAGCAATGTGCGGATGGATTTTAGCATAGCCACTGGGGAAAAGGTATCCTGATAGTCAATGCCTTCGCGTTGACTATAACCTTTTGCCACCTAGTCTAGCCTTGAATGTCTCCACATTCCCATCTGCACCAATCTTTCTCTTGAAGATCCATTTACACCCAATAGGTACTATACCTTCTGGTGGATCTACCAAGGTCCAGACTTGGTTTGAGTGCATCGAGTCAATTTCTGACTGCATTGCCTCTAGCCATTTCTCGGAGTCGATATCTGATATCGCCTCGTTGTAGGTTTTGGGATCATCACCATGAGCACCATTACCTACGAGGAACATTTCCTCTACATCCTCTGAAATAATACCTAAGTATCTTTCAGGGGGACGGGAAACTCTTTCCGATCTACGAGGTGGAGGAGGTAGTGTTCTTATTGGCTCAACCTGATTTGGTTCCAACTTGGTCCTTAGCTCGTTTCTACTTGTGAGACTTTCTCATCAAGCTTAATCTGCTTTCCAATGCCGCTATCTTGAATAAACTATTTTTCAAGAAATATGGCATGTCGACTCACAATCACATTGTGGTCTTCTGGAATGTAGAAATAGTATCCTAATGACTCTTTAGGATATCCTATGAATCGAGCTCTAAAGGACCTAAACTCTAACTTGTCCGCTTGTTGTCTTTTGACATGAGCCGGACAACCCCAAATTCTGAGATGACTCAGACTTGGTTTCTTACCGTGCCATATCTCATACGGTGTGGTAGGAACGGTTTTAGAGGGAACCCTATTCAGTAGATAGATTGAAGTTAACAATGAGTGTCCCCAAAGAAAATCAGGGAGGTCTGTGAAGCTCATCATGGATCGAACCATATCCAATAGAGTCCGATTTCTCCATTCTGAAACCCCGTTGAGTTGAGGTGTTCCTGGTGGAGTCCATTGAGAGACTATGCCATTTTCCTTAAGATAGTCTAGGAATTTCCCGGCTAAGGTATTCACCTCCTCGATCTGATCGAAGAACCTTAATGGGTTTTCCAGTTTGTTTTTCTACTTCATGTCTGAATTCTTTGAACTTTTCAAAAGCTTCAGACTTGTGTCTCATAAGATACACATACCCATACCTAGACAGATCATCGGTAAAGGTAATGAAGTAGACAAAATTGCCTCTAGCCGGCACATCAAATGGGCCGCACACATCAGTATGTACTAGGGCAAGGAGATCTGTGGCCCTCTCCCCATGTCCAACAAAAGGGAGTTTAGTCATTTTGCCTTGAAGACAAGATTCACAAGTTGGATATGACTCAAAAGTCAATGGACTCAATAGCCCATTTTTCTCCAATTTGTTGATCCTATCTTCTGCTATATGACCTAATCTCAGGTGCCATAGATATCTGTCGTTTGGACTATCCCTAGGTCGTTTGGCATTCACGTTTTGCTCGATAGTTAGAACAGGTACATCAATATGTAGCTGATAAAGACCATTAATAAGGAAAACCATTTGCAATTTTATTTCTTTCATAAAGAATGTTACAATGGTCCTTAAAGAAGGTGATCACATAACCTTCTTGTGCTAAGCATGAAACAGAAATCAAATTCCTGCTAGCTGCAGGCACATAATAACAGTCTTTTCAAAACTAAGTCTAAACCAGATGGTAATCGAAGAGGGTATGTTCCCACGGCTACTGCAGCAACTCTTGCTCCATTACCGATGCGTAGGATCATGTCTCCATCCCTCAGCCTCCTGCTATCCTCAAGACCCTGCATAGAAGTGCACAGATGAGCACTAGAACCAGAGTCAAGCACCCAACTGGATGCAGAAGAAACCGTAAGGTTAGACTCAATAACGAGCATACCTCCAGAAGGACCTTCCTTCTTGTTCTTCAGGGTGGCCAGGTAAGTAGGGCAGTTCCGCTTCCAATGGCCGTCGCTGTTGCAATGGAAACACTTTCCTTTGCCATCGGCCTTTCTTCTTCGGTTCTGCCTTCTTCTTCTTTGATCCTTCCACCTTTTGCTTTTTCACAGACTTCTTTTTCTTTCCATAAGACTTTCTTTTGGAAGAAGTCCGTTCCATAGCAAGAACTGAGCCTTTAGAACCTTTCATAGAAAGCTCAGCGGTAACCAGCATATTCATTAATTCGGCCAAGGAATTTTGAAGTTTATGCATGTGGTAATTCATGATGAATTGCCCATATGCATCAGTCAAGGATTGCAGAATAATATCGTTCTGCAGGTCCAAGTCCAACTTCACACCGAGCTTCTCAAGCTCTTCCATGTCCTTGATCATTGTCAGACAGTGATCTTGGACTGACTGCCCATCACGCATCTTAGCCTTAAAAAGTCATTTCGTGACTTGATATTTGGCTGCGCGACTCTGTTCACCAAACATCTCCTGCAGGTGAGCCAACATTTGGCGAGCAGTCCCGATATCTTCATGTTGGCGCTGGAGCTCATCAGACATCGAGCCCAACATGTAATATCTGGCCTTATTATCTTCGTCAATCCATTTTTCCAGAGACGCTCTCTGTTCAAGTGGATGGACGGAGCTGGTAAGGTGGGAGGGTCCTGGTCCAAAACATGGGTTAACTTCTCTGAACCCAAAACAATTTTGTAGTTCCTGAGCCAATCTTTATAATTGGGTCCAGTCAGTCTATGTGTGTCCTAGGATACGTGCCAATGGGTTGGACGCAGACATTTTCCTGTAGAGAGTCAAAGATTCTAGTTAGATACTGTAATTTTGACTTGACCAATTTGTTTAGGGATTTTATTTTTAAACAAATTAGCTCCCACTATTTTCTCGGATCCCTACACTCCCTCTGTAGAGATGCAAAAATCTCCATGATTAATGATTTCTAGTGGGTGGTGCGGTCTCACCAACTGACTCATCACCTCACCTAACAGTTATTGGTGATGGGTTAGCCAATGAGTGAACAACTCTTGTTCAATGATTCTCTAATCATGGTGCACCCAAACTTGGTCTCTAATTCATGAATCTCACCGTATCCGGAATATTGATCCACTCCTTAGTTAAGTCAGACCCACCATTTGCATAGACTGGGTTCCTAATTGAGTCTCTCACCGTATCCGGAATATTGAGCCCAACTCATCCTCCAGCCCATAGCATCCAATGCCTAATAGACATGGTTGCATCTTCCCGGTGCAACTGAGCCACTGTATCCAGCCGAGAACAATCAACCCCGGGAAGGGCCCGCACATCTACAATGGTGGAAGACCTCAGACTTAATCTTTTCTTAGGGAGAATTGATTCAGGTCTCATTAAACTAGACTTGGCTTAGTCATAACAATTATGACTAACCTAGTGGCATGGGTTAGCTCGGATTATTGACCACCTCAGATCAGAACTGTGTCAACAGATATGGCCAGGTAAGTGAGACCGGTGGAAGGAATATGCCATTAACTCGTACAAGAATGCATTCAGGTCGAGTAGCTTCCAATTAAAAACCAGTCGGTCGTATGTGCCAAACTTACCTTAGACACCAAATTGTTGAGTCAGAACCAATTGGGTTAGCCTACAACCAGACTCTAACCTCTGAGCCTAATTAGGTCTTGCTTGATCGTGACTCGATCTTGACCCAGACTTAATCCTATTAGGCTGGTCAATTTAAGCATTGTTGATCCCATCTAACCAACTCTTGATTCGGTTTGATCAACCGCTTAGACCTAATTGAGCTACCCAAGCCCGAACCCAGTATTATGAATATGTCTTAGATCTGAAATTCTCAATTTTAGACCTAATTAATATTCCATAAACTTAATTCTTAATTAAGTAGGGTTCATAAACAAAATATGCACAATAAATCCTAGGGTTTCAGGATCTAGGGTTTTGCAGAAAGTAAGTTTTGGATTTCTGATTAAGGACGAACACGCAGCACCCCTACACATCATAAGAACACCCCATCGAATGGGAAGAGAGGGCCTTTAAACCCTTCTTCGTTCTTATGACCGGACGGCCAAGAGGAACGCCTTAATCAGGAACAGGAACATTCAATACTACAAAACAGTTATAGATCTATATCATATATCTCATATACAAATTAGATCTAATCATGGCATATTTTGCATACATCTCATGTATCAAATCATGCATGTTTTCAGATCTAAATTATCTCATAATAATCTAAAAAATTAGATTTAAATTGATCTAATCAAAATAAATTCTAATCTAGACAATTATGTAGAACTATTCTACAACTAGTCTAGACATGCATCAATCATATCTCATATGATATTTAAAATTAAATAATTTTTATTTGCTATTTTTTCAGATGTTATTATAACACTTATAATATCAGAAAAAATAGTAAATAAGAAGATCTAAAATATGATTTAATCAGATTAAATCAAAGACATGCAAAACTATTCTATAGAACTATTCTATTCTAGAACTAGTCATGCATATCTTCATAATCTTAGATCCAAATAAATCATTTAATTTTAATTTTTTCTGATTTCAGATCTGATCACATCTCATGTGACATCTAAAATCACTTTATTTTCTAATTAAAATAAAATTAAAATTCAGATCTAAACAATTTTAGAACCATGGCTCTGATACCAGTTGAAGGGAAATCCTGATTTTCCCGGTCCAGGTTCGTTCAGATCTGATCAGATCAAGAGATATATTTCAAAAATTTTTCTCTTGATCTCAATCAGATCTTGATATTTTCAGATCTGATTCTTATTATTTTAATAAAAATAAAATAAAATAAGATAAATTAAATCAAATTTAATTTACCTGATTTGGGTAATCCTATTACCCTGTGATGATCCTGATTGCAGCGGAAGGTTCTGGATCTAGCCACGCAAGCGCCTGGCCTCTACCGGTATCCACTCGGGTTGGATCTGGAGATCCTCTTCTTCTCTATCACACCTCCAAAAATTAGATCTGGATCTGATCTGGAGGATCTTCAAAACTCTTTTGAAGATCAGCAGTCGTCCTTTGCAGCAGCGCAGCCTTCTTGCTTTTGATCGCCTTTCTTGATCTGAATCGCACCAACCTAAAGTCCAAAACACTTTTGGACGTGGAGAGCAAGGGGAGAAGAGACTATGGCATGGAGGAAGGAGGGGAGAGGCAGCCTTGGGGCATGGGAAATCTCTATTCAATAATTGATTCATTAGAATCTGAGTTGGGCGCAGGGTCTTATTTATAGACTAAGCTTGTGATCCAACTCCTCTTCCTCCCAACCAATCACAACCCTTTGTGAAATCAGATCTAAATCTGATTGGTTGGAATAGAGACCCCTGGATTCCTCCTTAGAGGGCGCCTAAGACCAGTCAAACTTGGATTCTTAGTAGAACTCTAATTGGAATCCAAAAGGGAGGTGGAGTCCTTGTCCAACAAGGACTCCTAGGCGCCTCCAACTTGGGCTCACGCCCACCCTGGGTGGCGTGCGCCCTTCTCCTTGCCAGGTTCTGGCAGGGGGACAGGCCCCCACCAGCTCTCCAATAGGTGCATGACATGTGGTCAAAAGTCAAAGGGTCAATGGTCAACGTTTGACCAGTCAAAGGTAGACTTTTGACCAAAGTCAAAGAACAAGAAATGGCAGGTGACCAAAAATGGCAGGTAATGTCTTACAAATAAGACAACCTTATTCTGACTTGGACAACCTCCAGTCAGACCATATGAAGGCCTCTGATTGAGCACAAACTCCTTTGGCTCAGTCAGGACAACTTATTTATGATAGTAAAAGAAGAACGTTAGGTTCAATCGAGTGCTAGCACGATTTCCTTGAACCTAATTGAATCTCATTCAGATCAATTGAACTAGATCAGTTCAATTGATGATCACCAGATTCAAACCCTTGTTTGTGTGACCCAGTTAGGTTCAGTTCTGTATGGTAATGGGATATGTCATGATCTCTATCATCGACATCATCGAAACTCCTTTCGATGGATCAGAACTCTTCTGATTCGAACAGCTAGAATGATCGATCATCTAAATCATTCTAATTGCTCCCAAAATCCACCAGTGACACCTAGCAGTATATGGTGGCAACCCATCAGAGCTGAATGCGAACCTCTTGGTGCAGCTACCTGTGTGATTCAGTTCTTCTATCTTGAGCCCCGATCAGATTAGGGTTAAGGTGAACTCGTCAAACCCTAGTCTCTGTCATATGATGTAATCATTCGATTCGAGTCCAATGTGAAAATCTAAATAGAAACTCTTTCTATTATTTCACTCTGCCATGGCCATGGGCTTTCTGGACTTGATTCTCATGATCATCATAGGGCTGCTCCTCTACCACCGAGGTAGATAGATTCCATCTTGATGCAATCCAGTTCCTACAATGAACATGCTATAGCCAACATACACCTCAGGGTTCCATATGGCTAGGAGACCGAGTAATGGTGTAGTCAAACTATAACACCCTCAAGGTGAACTGCCGATGCATCTCAGGTCAAAGAACCAGACACACTACTGCAGCATCGAGTCAGTCATTGACGAGAAGGTAGACTTCCCTAATGACTACTCGAGGTGGTCACGCTCAGTGCCCTCGTTCTCTAACGAGTACCTGTACTCTCGCTCCGGTGTCTCCACACCGTAGACTCAAGACTCATCTACTAAAGAGAAGCGATTGTACACCAACCTTCCGGATCAATCACCATCCTCGTGATGATCCTATGGTCGGGAGCTGTTTATGAGTTAATAATGATTATTCATGTCTTAAATTTTCAACTCTTGAAAATATGAATTATCATTACCATTAACTCAAAGGATGTATCACAGACACTAAATACACATGTGTGATAGAAAATAACCCATTTCATTAATTATAGTCAAAATTATAATTTTGCCCCTAGAAGT